>CATIWO010415556.1:0-22500 GCA_949673435.1 Macaranga tanarius
ATTTTATTGCATCTTAGGCTTATTAGTTGCATTATTAGTTAGTATTTTAGTTAATTTAGTTTGTTTTGTTATTTTGTCTTAATTAGTAGGATTTATTTATTTTTAGATAATTTCTTTTGTGTTTTGTTTTGTAGGATGCATTTGGATGAAGATTGGATCAATCCTTAAAGTGTGGATAGGCTAAAGACTTAAAATAAGGAGTTATCTACATTGGGGATGAGCATGGCCGTGCTTAATTATTGCATGGCCGTGACTGAGACTCATTTATGACCATGTTATAGGTGGCACGGCCATGCCAAAATCGAGCACGGCTGTGCCACTCACAGAGCTCAGCCAGGAGTTGTTTCTTGCGCAGCCATGCCATTTTCTTGCGCACCCATGCCTGACTTATGTGACAGCTCGCGAAATGATAATTTTCAACTGAAGATTAGATAGATAGGAACTTATCTCTTATCTTTTGATTAGATAGAGTTTGAGAGGGGTTAGATTTTCTTTCTCACTAGGTTTTTAGGTCTATAAATAGGACCATTTCATGTTTATTTGGGGGTTGCTCTTGTTCTTGTTTTTGGATTCTACTCTTATTCATGTTTTTCTAGTTTCAGAAAATATTTTTATTTGTTTAGTTCATAATAGAGGTGATAATTGGCTTGAAGTTAGAATAGCAAGGCTTCTTACATCATTGAAAAGGGGTTTTTCTTATATCACTCTCTTTTATTTTATTATAATGTTCAGAATTGTTTTTATTTCTTATTTATTTTCTTTTCTCTTTGACATGAGTAGCTAGATCTTTTCTAGGGTTCTTATTCTAAATTGACCATATGCTTATTGTGATTATGTTAGGTTTCTAGATTTAATTCATTGGTTGTTGTTGAACTCAATGTCGTTTTAGGACTGATCAACCTAGAATTGATTCAACACTATATGCTTAATTGAGAGATAGGTTCTGTAGGAAATGGCAATAACCTATTAGTCGCTTAATTAGTTGAGAGACAGTTAAGTGGATTAATATTGATTAAAGGTTGTATGTTAAAATTGGTTTTAAAAGACATTAGGTTGGTGAGAGCCGTCAAATTAGTGCTGATTAATTCTGATTTAATCATAGATTTATCTGAGAGGAAGATCTATGGTTTCTAAGATCCCTTCAAAATGAATTAAAACTAGTGTAGACCTAGGTGTGTAATCAATCCTTTGAAATGTTCAATTGAGAATAAGGAACCCTAGCTTTTAAAATTATATTTGAATTGTGTTTTTATTTTTCTTAATTTAGTGTTATTTCTTTGAGATTCCAACTCTATTTCGTTGTCTAAACAAATAAGCATTGTGAGTATTACAGTATTCAACCCCAAATCTCTATGGGACATATCTTTATTTATTACTTGATACAATTTTGTACGCTTACGGATTAGTACACATCAGTCACACATTCTTTCTGAATGAATATAATTAAGGAGCATACTCACTAACACACAACTTACTTGAAATGCATTACATCAACAAGTATCAATTATCTATAATTTTTCATTTTCATTTTTTTCGTGTCCTTATCCGTTATTGAAAAGCTAGTTACTCATATTATAACTATAGTTTCCCTAAGGCTACTTAAATCCTTAAAACCTAAACTTAAGTCTTTAGCATCCTAGCCTTAAGCATAGTTAGAAAGTTGACTAAACAATCTCTAGACCTTGAAAATAATAAAAAGAGATAAACAGATTAACTTAAAACCTATACTAAATGAAATTCTAAAATGAAACCAAATGAGCATAAAAAGTTAATTATTAACATGGCATAAAGATAAGACCTCAATCACAATCAAGATAAACTTAAAAAAAAAACTACTTATGAATATGGAGAAGATAAAATAATGCAAAATAAAGCATAGAGACACATGCACAATAACATAAACATAATAAATATAATTAAATAACAACTACTAATATCTACTAATATCCCCTCCTCCACACTTAAAAATTCACATTGTCCTTAATGTGAAGCCCAAGCATGAAAGAAAGGAAAAATTATATTGATTCACTCTTCTTTGTCTTTGTTCCTTGCGCAAAGCACGTAAAGTTAATTCAATTTTCAGGATTAAAGTATAGAATATCACTAGCACTTCTACTAAGTCTCATTGTGAGTAAAATCACAATCAAACAACACTTATAAATCTATAAAAAAAATAAAATTAATGCTAAAAACAACCTTTCTCTACCCTAAGTTAATAAAAATTCTAAATAAATTCCCCGGCAACGGCGCCAAAATTTGATGTGGGTCAAATATAATACCCTAGTCTCTAAGACTAAGTATATAGTAAGTAGGGTATCAAACACTTGAGAATTTGGAGCAATTTTATATTAACCGAGTAGATACTTAGATGGATAGGCAAATGTTATAAAAGAATATATTAAATTATTCTAACTAATCTAAAATTATTGAAGAATTATAAATTATACTAACTAATCTAAATATTCTAACAACAAATGCAAGTAAGGTTCATTAGAACTACAATTCAGAATTAATCAAAGAACTAAAATAATTAATAAACACATACAATAATTGGAGAATATGACCAACAATCCTTAAAAGCAACTCTTATCATCAATTAAGGGTATTTCCATCTAGAGTCTATAAGCACTCTCATGTCATTATAGAGATAAAAAAAAAACCATGAAGTTCCTTGCCAATTTTTTGGCCCCTTAAAGTGGATTTCTTGTCTCCAAGTACTTTTCTATTCTTTAAGTGAATTCAAATATATTTCCACAAGAAATCCCAACTCTCATTGTGAACCCTTGATTAACATATTATATATGGTGATCAAGTATATATAACACAATTAAACACTCAATTGAAATCAAATCATTCATGTACTATAAAGGAATAAAGATGTAGTTCATAAGATCAATTCATCTTTATAATTCTAATAAATAAGGAATTAGCCAAGATATATATTAGTCATTATCAAATAACAACAAGAAACTAAATAGAGAAAAGAAAAAAAGATATAGAAAATGTGTTGATGAAATCTCCAATGCTCTCCAAGTAGTTCCTTGATATTGAATAGCCTCATTGACTATCTTCCTTGTCTCCTTAAAAATATCTTCTTAAAATACTTTTACTAAAATGTACTTTCTAATATCTGATAATAGAATTTCAACTCTTGTCTCTCCAAATCAAAAATGATGTACATATATACCTTAGAGGTGGTTACAAGTGATTACAATTCATTTTGAATTAGAAAGGCACCATTTGAAATGAAAAGTCACCACCCTGTGCAGATGCAGTACCTTCAAGAGCATTTGTTTCTATTAAAATGACATTATCTCTAGAAATTCTCTACATAAAAGTTATAGCCTTTTGAATTATCTTTCCAATGCCACTTGAATAATCTCATTGGGAGGTCTGTAGAGGACGTTATGGCCAAAATACAAAAACTGCTCAAAATTGGAAAGTTACAACTCTTTGGAACTCAGCACCACTGTGCCGACTTAGGCTTGACTCGGTACTAGAAGGCTCTATTATGACTCAGCATGATAGTGACGACTTGGCACAGCTCCACTTTCTTCTTCTTTTGCCTTTTATACACCATCCTTCACTCTAAAGCATCCAAATGCACTTCCAAGCTTGAATTAAACCTAAGAGAACCTTCAAAACACAAAAACAAGATAAATACAACAATAATAACAATAGAAATGCAATAATCAAATAAATGCAAATAAAAACTAAGAAAAAGTGAACACAACTATCCTAAATAACTATGCTATTTTGCATCATAATAGTTGCTTGGTATAGTTCCGCTCATGAAGGAGACCCGTACCATTAAGGTAAACTCTATCCATACACACTATGCTGCTATCTGACTAGACACTATTACCACACCCAAGTAGAGTGATCAACTGGTTTGGACCTTCATTTTTTACTTACTAGGCACCACTTTGTTCTTTGATACTATAAGCTCCATTGACTTAACATTTTTGATACTGCTATAGGATTTGGACCTTGTTTCTTTTTTTGACTGGGAATCAGTAGCCTTGGTATATCTTTATTAGAATATGGATGAATTCGTTCGTAGGGCAAGGAGGTTCTGTGGGTTTTGGCATGCTACTCAGGTACCTCTTTTTTACTCTCTCTTTTTTCAGCTTTTTGATTATTGTATCCCGCATCCTGAGATTGCTAATTTTATAGGTATGGGGGCTCGAGCTTGGATTGATCCAAAGGGTTATGCCTATGTATATTAGGGCTTTCCCAGTATTGGGTAGATGAGTTACAAGTAAAACTGTAAGGCACGATCTGGCAAGTGTCCATATCCATTATACTTGTCTTAACACCCTAGCTTAAGAAGAGGTATAATTGTAAGAAAGAAAATAAGTTCATTAGTAATTTATCGTTACACTCAGAGTCTTATATTTTTTTAGGTTGAGGTTAATTTGTGAGGTCCTCAGGATGGCTGGTCTGTAACCATAGTTCATTGTGGCCCTTTAGTTGCTAGGAGAGCATTGCTCAGAGGTCCCTTCTACCAGATGTGGTATCTTGGCGAGCGCATTTGGAACTGGCATTTGGGGCCTGATTGGAGATGAGTACCTGTGTCCCCTCCTTCTTACATATTTTGGACCCATCAACTCATGGATATTGACTTAGAGCGATCCTTGAAAGGGAAGATCGGTGATCGTCTACTTGTTTATACCTTGATTCACTACAGGGTCTTTATCCAGGCTGCTTTGTTACAGCAGGTCCCTATACCTAGTCTCATCTTATAATTATGCCTTGAATTCTTTTACATTGCTTTATTTGATCTCTGTTGGATTTTTTTGACCTCTTTTCTTGCGATTTCCTATTAGAGGAGCCGACCCTAGGATTCAATTTCCTTCTTCTAAGGAGCAACCTACTATATGAGTGTGGGTTCATTCTCCTATCGCTGATGCTGGTCCTAACACTTTCTAGGCTCGTGCAGTTTCCAGTTCTGATGTTCCATAACCACAGAGGGTTTCCAGCACTTCACAAGCTCAGGCAGCCTCTAGCTCGGGTTTGTACTTCCTTGTTAGGTCCTTCTCGCACATGTTATACCTGCTTATGAGATTTTGGGCTCCTTCTAGCGAGATGTCCCGCCAGTTCACGTCTTTAGATGATAGTTTGATGCCTATGTGTACTCCTCCTGCGACTACACATATAAGTCTTGCTAACTTTCTCTTCGCTTTTCTGTAAAAATGTTAAGACTAACATTTATATGTATATATATATATATGCATAGATTCCTAGAGAGCAGGGTGAGCAGATGTACAAGTTGGTGGAGGCCAACCGAAATTTCGTATTATCCGTCACACAACAATGGAAGGTATTTATACTTCTCTCTGTGTATGTATGCATGCATGTATGATTTATGCTTACTTAATTTTTTTATTTGGACAAACCCACTGTGAGAGTTTAGAGACACAGATTGGGATGCTCTGTCATAGCTTGATGCTTTTTATGTGGAGGGTGATGGTGATGACAATGATGAGGATAAGATAGATGTTATCCCTGATGCTGGTGGTCAGGAAGGTGGCGATGATCAAATAGATATTGACCAAGAGGATGATGGTGAAGGGAGCAGTGAGGAGGGGAGTGAGGATAATAGTGGGGAGGGAGAGGATGATGATAGTGAGGAGGGGCAGAACAACTACAAGGAGACAGATGATGATTAGTGTATATTAGGCTTTAGTTAGGTCTAGATGTTAGGATGCAGACAGACATCATTACTTTTTTTTGGAACTTGACATTGTATTCACATTTTTTGGATTTATGATGATGATGTACTTTTTTTCTTCTGATGGTGATGTGCCTTTATTCTATCGTAATGATATTTAGTACTATAATCATCTATGACCGATTATCTACTCTTTTTCTTCAATAAACATCATTTTTATGTTGTTTATTGGGTACTAAAGCACTGCCTTAGTAATGAGGCACTGCTTCAGTTACTAAGGCTAGCGCCTCATTACTAAGACGTCACCTTAGTGAGCTAAGGCGATGCTCTCTTTTCCTTTGCTCGCTAAAGCAGCGCCTCTTCAGTGAGGCGGTACCTCAATGGGGCACCTCGTGCGATTTCACTTTTAAATCTCAATAATTCTTTATAAAAGTCCATTATTTAAACCCTATGATAACATATGACCTGAAACCCTAAAAGAGCCTCTAAAAGATGATAGAACACAATCTAAAGATGCTTTATTTTGTTTTACAGAGCATGCATGGGGAAGATTGGCTAAAATTAAACCCTTTCCACCTTTTTATCTTTCGATCCCTTCATCTATGCAAAATCAGCTACCCTTTTTTGCATACTATGGCTCAATTTTGGGATCCCAAGAATGATATTTTCTGCTTCAATAACTTTGAGATTTAGCCTTTATTTGAAGAATTTAGGGCAATTCTATGTTATTCAGATGATTCATCCAAATAAATTACAATTCCATAATTTGGCAAACTAAATTCAAAGGTCGTCCAGCAGGAAATGGTCTAGTTATTCAACATTCCTCCTTAATATTCTCTTGAACATAAATCTGGAGATGGGATTATCCTAGATTCATTCCTGAAGGCTGCTGTGTCTGTCAATGGAAAAGAGGTTTACTAGCCTCACATGATTGCTCTTTGTCTGTATGCCTAATTCTTGCTAGTTTCAATCTCTGGTGACTGTGACTTTCAAGTGATGCACATTTTAAATTAGGTAGAGTCAGGTTTTAACCCTATACTTATCATTCTTGCTGAAACACTCATCGGTCTAGATAATTTATCTGAGACAAACTACTTTACAGGAAGTCTAATGCTATTAGAGGTAAGAGATTTTTTCAATCATTTATCTTTTTATTCAAATTTGGCTTCAGGAGAAATTGAAGCTATTATCACCTCTGCCGAACTTTGTAAAGTATAAAGCAAAGTAAGTTCAGACTCCAACATTACAAAAGCTTCATGTTGTTCTGAAAGAGTGGTTGGCCAGCTTTCCTAAGACTGGAGTATAATGGATGTGTGACTATTCGGACATATACCCACTATATTCCTTTAGGCGGTCATCAATACTGCCCTTTTTACTACCCAGATCATCTGTGCCGCCAATACGAGGAGAAGCATATGGTCACAAAGCCTACTCATGGATTTTATCCTAGACCTTTGTCTCAGAATTTTTTAAAAAATCTGTCAGCAACTTGGCCACATCACACCATTCGATGAGACATACCACACGAAGGAGATATCACTATAAATGATAACTTCATGAGCTAGATATAATTGCAGTAAACAAAAAAAAAGAGTTTATTAGGAATCAAAAGACTATGGAGCTTTACAGGGATAGTGTTTAGGAGTTAAGGAAGAATAAAAAAAAGATACATTAGATTTATTTTATTCTTCAGCTTTAGTAGTTCAGTTAAATTTAGCCTAGTTCGTTTGATACTTTTCCCCTTTTTAGCTAGTCTAATTATAATAAGCATCTTATGTAACATTTGACAAAATAAAAAGCAATCTAATTCATTTATTTTAAGCACAATTGCATATATAAATTGATCCTGACATTTCTTTTATTGTTAGATTGCTTGCCCTTATAAGTTTTCTGGCTAGCTATTTTATTCTCTCTTTCTCTCCTTTTATTTATCCTTAATTTTTACCTAGGCTACTCCTTGGAGTTTTCAACCTAGCAAGATTTTTTTAAATTGTCTCTAATTTTTTCTTAGAGAGCCTCTTTTTGAGGTTTTCTTCCTAGCAAGACCTCATAGAAAGTATTTCTTAAGCTTATCTATTGATGGGCTCTCTAAACTCGTTCCTTTCTAAGTTTGATAAAATGGCTACACCTTTCGAGAAAACTTTCTTCACTAAGTAAGGTCCTTCCTAATTTGGTTTGAACTTTCCCCTTAGATCAGTAAGGATTGGCTTTGTATGTTTTAATACAAAGTCACCTTCTTTTATCTTCCCCGAGTTAATCTTTTTATTATAAGCTCTGGCTATCCTTTTCTGATATAATTGTAAGTGATATATAGCTTTCAACCTCTTCTCATATAACAGTGTCAACTGTGCCAATCTGCTTTTAACCTACTGGTACTCTAGAATCTTTATTTCTAGTAAAATCATCAAGGATTAAATTTCCACCTTGACTAGTAGTGCCACTTTGCACCTAAATGCTAATGAATAAGGTGTGACTCCATTAGATGTTTTTGCAATCATTCTGTATCCCCACAATGCACACTATAAATAATTGGTCCAATTTCTATAATTCTCCATTATTTTTACTAAGATTAACTTAATATTTTTATTTACAGCTTCAATTGCACCATTGGCTTGAGGTCAAATCGGAGATAACCAGTGATGTTCTATTTTATAGTGGTGAAGCAATGTAGTGTATTCTAACTGAAATTAAACCTCGTGATCAGTGACAACATGATGCGGTAATTAGCATGTGGAGATTTTGTTCTTTTCTATAAATCTTACCATCTGCTTTGATCTAATTGAAGTATATAACTCTGCCTCAACCCACTTGGAGAAGTAATTGATTGCTACTATGACATACTGGTGTCCATTAGATGTAGTCGGCCTTATTTCTTCCATTATGTCAATTCCCCAAGTTGTAAAGAGCCATGAGGATGTCATTCTCTAAAGTTTCATTGAAGGCAAGTGACTAACATCCCTGTAAGCCTAACAGTTATAACACTTCTTTATAAACTTCACACAATCAGACTCCATCGTTAGCCAAAAATATCCTTGTCGAGTTATCTTCTTAGCCAGCATTATTCCATTCATATGAGGCCTGCAGATACCTGCATGTACCATTTTTATGATCCTTTTAGCTTCCTTTTTGTCCACACATCGTAAATGCACCCTGGTCGACATTCTCTTATACAACATCCCATTATGACTGATGAATTATCTCAACAACATCCTCAGGGACATCTTTTCCTTTCTATTTATATCCTCAAGAAATTGGCCCATTTTTAAGAATCTCTATAGGTCGTAAAACCATGGTTTTTCACCAGACTTCACTGGCACTACCCTTATTTCTTTATAACACGGAGTCCTGGACCTTGCTATGATAAAAAGCTTAGTTGTAGTTTGTTTACTATCTTCCTATATTAAAGCTAAAGTGGCCAGGGCATTGCAATTTGGTTATCTTCTCAAGGAAAGTGGACAAATCTGCACTAACTGAATGAAAGAGTAATGGTAGCCAAAAAATCCCAATATAGCCGCAATTTGTCCTCTTTAACTTCCTATTCTTTTGAAACTTGTTTTATCACCAACATTGAGTCACTATACACCATAACCTCTTTTTCCCCCATACTGCGTAATGCTTCTGACCTAAAAATGTAGGCCTCATATTCTGCCTGATTGTTTGTTACCTTAAAGTTGAGCCTTTTTGCCATTGGAATCATTTTAACTTTTAGAATGACCAGGATTACCCCGATACCTACCCCTTTATTATTGACTGCTCCATCAAAATGCATATGCCATCCCTATAATTTAATTTCCCCTAAGTGTTCATCTGAAAACTCCAGTTCCCATTCCCGATCATCATCCACTAGATTTTGCACTAAAAATTATGCAACTGCCCTTCCTTTGATTACTTTATTTGATAGGTAATTAATGTTGAACTCCATGAGCAGTACTAACCATCGAGCTAATTTCCTTATGAGAGAAGGGGTTTACTAGAGGTACCTTAAAGGGTCATGATTTGACACTACTTATATCCTGTAGGGCTGAAAGTAATGCCGAAGTTTCTTAGTTTCCCAAATAACTGCTAAACACGTCTTCACCAAATTATAGTTAGTTTTATAAGGCATGAATTTCTTGCTCAGATAATACACTACATGATTTACACCGTCGTCATTTTCTTATTCTAACATTGCTCCTACTACTTTTTTTTTTATGGCCAGATATAGTATCAGTGGTTTCCCAAGTCTCGGTGGTTGTAACACAAGTGGCTTTATTAAGTAATTCTTTATGGTTTTAAAGGCTTATTGACACTTATCATCCCATAACACTGGATGATTCTTCTTGAGTAGCTTGAAGATCGGTTCACATATCGTAGTCAGCTTAGCTATAAATTGACTAATGTATTGTAAATAACCTATAAACCCTCTCACTTCTTTCTATGGTTTTGGGTACAGGCATCTCACTAATGGCTTTTATTTTATTTGGATCAACTTTTATCCCCCTCTAACTGACTATATGTCCTAGTAATTTACTTGAGGCTACCCCAAACACACACTTCTTCGAATTCAGTCTCAAATTGTACTTTTTAGCTCTTTTCAAGAACTTGTCTAGAGCTTCAAAATGCCTTTCCCTAGTCTGAGACTCGACCATCATGTCATACATGTATACTTCAATCTTCTTGTGAATCATGTTATGTAATAGTGTAGTGGTCATCCTTTAATACGTTACTATAATAGTTTTCAGCCCAAATGGCATCACTAAGTAGTAATAGATTCCCTATTCGGTTGTAAATGACATTTTTAACTTGTCTGCCATAGACATCATGATCTAATTATAACCTGAGAATCCATCCATCAAAGAGTACATTATGCTCGAAGTTGCACTATCCACTAATGTGTCTATATAAGATAATGGAAAGTCATCTTTTAGACATACCTTATTTAAATCCCAGTAATCAACACACATTCTAACTCTTCCATCCTTTTTAGGTACTGGAACTATATTGGCGAGCTATTGTATGTCATCAACTCCTTCAAGAAACATTGCTTTCTACTGCTTCTTAACTTCTTCTTTGATTAGTATTGCCCATTCCAGCCTCAATCTTTTCTTCTTCTATTTGACTGCGTGATATAAGGGTACGTAATGATTTTATGTTCTACAATCTCTTGATCTATCCCCGTCATATCCTCATAACCTCAAGCAAATACTTTCTATCTTTTTCTTAATATTTCTTTTATTTTTCTTCTCTCATCAAGCATAAGGTCAGAAGCAACTAATATGATTTTAGGATTTTTAATTATACCTAAATAAAATATTTTAGTTTGCACAAAATTAATATCAAATATATGCATGAAATGCTCATCACAATGAGAATAACCATTAAGAAAAACATCACATAAATAAGCAGACTCAGACTTTATTGCATCAACCTTAGAATAAAATAAATCATCAGTCTCAAAAAGTCCAGCCAAAGAAACATCATAATCATTATAGAAAACATCATAATCATTATAGAAAACATCAATAATAGAATTCTAGATGAAAGTCTCTAGATCCACATTAGTAATTTTATCCTCAACATCCTTTTCTGCAGCAATATCCTCTTTTAGAGCATCTTTTTCCAATAGCAGCATCTTCCCTTTCCTCTTTAGGCTTTTCATTAGCTATCAATTTTTCTATTTCAATAACTTTTAAAACCTATGTAGTAACCTTTTCTTCTCCTATCTTCACCTCAATGAAGTACTCAGTAAATATTTCAAACCCAGGGATCTCTTTGCCAGCCAAGAATAATAGTTCAGGCTTACCAGTATAAGGGTGAGAATTACCCTCTTTCACAACTTTTCTCCTAATTTTCACTTTTCTTCACTATCGGGATTATCTTTTTCACCATGGTAGCTAATCCCATACCTCAAAATTGGTATCTTGAGTTCAACAAACTCTAGTGGTCCATTCTGATTCTTTTCCAGCCTTAACCCTGGCATGAAGTTCATTCCTCTCATCATGTTCACTATTTTTTCATCCATGGAATCCTCATAGAGCATACAAACTTCAAAGTCCAAACTTAAAGAAATTTTTTTAGTAGCTAATTTCAAAGCCGCAATTGTCGCCTCAGTCTCAACAGCAATGGTAACCACTTTCCCTTCATGTAAAAATTTAATCTTCTGGTGGACAATAGAGGGAACTCTGCCTAATGGATGAAACCAGGATCTCCCTAGCAGCACAACAAAAGTTACCGGTATGTCGATCATATACAAAGTAACCCAGGATTTAATAGGTTCGGTCTTAACCAAAACTTTAAAGGTGCCTTCTATAGATCTTTTAGTATCATCAAAGCCTTTATAACCATATTTGAAGGCTACAGATCAGTGGCAGTGAGTCCAAGCCCCAGCAAGATCTTTATGGGGCTTACATTGATTGCAGATCCATTATCCATATCACACAGTAAGTAATCTTTCCTTTTATTTCAACTTTGATGAATAGCACCTTGTGATGATCTCTTCCCTCTAAAGGCAAGTCTTCATCTGTAAAAATAATAGCTTCCTCAGGTCTCTGTATTAAGGAGTGCACCATCTGTTTTGAAGTAGTGCTAGTTGAGATCTTCTTTTCATACAGGGCTCATACCATCGCATCCCTATAGACTCTAGACCACATCAGGAGTTCCCAAATGCTAGCAATAGTTTCAGCTTTATTTGGTTGCTCTTTCTTTGATTCCTCCTCTTTTCCATCCTCAGCTTCAGATTCAGATTTAGACTTATCTTTCTTAGCTGGCTTATTTTTCTTCTTCCCCTTCTTTTGTTCAAAGGGTGTTACTCGCCTAACTTTTTCCTCACCTCTACTCTCCCACATGTCTACCTTCTCTGCTCCTTCTCTATTTGATGAGGTCCAAATGTCTGGTGTATTCACAAACATTTAACCGTCTCATGTTTCTCTTCTTTAGCGCTTTTTAGACCCCTTTCTTGGCTGATTTTAGGTTGGATAGGTGTAAGATTAAAAAAAGAGTTTAACACTTGCTTTTCTGACAGGCTAGTGCTGATCATCAGGATTATTGATTGGGAGATGGGATATTTCAATAATTTGGTAATGAATTTTTTAGGTGCTAGATTTCTTGGTTTTTGGGTCAATAATCTTGCCAGCATTGATGAGGTCTTAGATTTCATATTTAAGTATAATATATTGGTCAGCGTCATGGCGGATGACTTGGTGATATTTGTTGTATAATTTAGGGTTGGCATTTGGGGGTGGTGTTTTGGGTGGCAAAAGTTGGAGTAACTTCTTTTTAATTAGCTTTTTGAGGACTTTATAAAGGGGGGTCTGCTTAGATTGGAGAATCTCCTGGATTGTCCAACGGTATTAAACTACACACTACTACTAGCTCTAGGGGTGGCCACGGTTCATGAACCGGCCGGTTCTGGTTCGGAACCGCCGGTTCACAGTTCGACCTAAGGTGGAACCAAATCGGAACCAGCTTAACCCCGGTTCCGGGCCGGTTTCAAACCGGCCGGTTCCGGTTCACGGTTCCAGTTTTTTCAGTTCGGGTTTTACGCACTGTAAAAATGTTGTATTATTTTAGAAAATAAAATATACTACGAGTAAGATAAAATTATGTAGAATTTTGTAAAGAGTTGTAACTTGCATTTTTTGAATTTTTGACATAATTGTTTTTTTATAAAATGAACCAGAACCGGCCGGTTTGAAACCTGAACCAGCCGGTTCCGAACCGGAACCGCCGGTTCACGGTTCTAGAATGGTGGAACCGGCCCTGAACCGGTCCTACCCTCGGTTCAGGACCGGTTCATCCCGGTTCCGAGTTTGACCAGTTCCGGTTCTGGGTTTGACCGGGCCGGTTTCGGGCCGAAACCGGCCCTTGGCCACCCCTAACTAGCTCTATCTTTACCCTAGATTTGCCTCTAAATAACTTCTTTTTTTTATGTTAAGTCTGCATCTTTTTGAACCTTGAACTTGTACAATTCCTCAAAATTCTGAATCCCTAAGTCCTTGAGCTTTTTAGCAAGTGGCGGAGCACAGCCTTCAATAGTTATGAATAACTAATCCACTTTTATAGGGCGGTGCCTCATCTGTGCCAGTTAACTCTTCCATCTGTTTAAGTAATCAGTGAATGTTTCGTTAAACTTTTGCTTGGTATTTTAGAGATCCCTCAATGACACTTCAAGTTGAGAATGTAGCCTATATTGCTTCACAAATGCTGCACACAGTCTTTCCAATCAATTTGTACATGTGGCTCCAAAGAATAGTACCAGCGAATTGGTGCCCCTTCCAATGACATCAAAAACTGCTTGATAATTTGAGACTTAGTTAGCCCAGTTGACTTTATATAAGTTATATACTATTTCATGTGTAAATGAGGATCCTCAGTGCTAGTATACTTCTTCATGTCAGGGAACTTGAACTTCTTAAGTAACGAGTATTCATCATCCAGATCCAAACCACTGTAATTCAAAGAAGTGTCTATCCCTTTCTCTTTTATCATCAATTGCATTTGTGGCACAATTTTGGCCATCTTCTTTTCTCAGCTTGGTTTTTCAGCATCAACGGTAGGGCGAAACTCTGTTCTGCTGGTTGGATCGGCAAGCACAGTCTCTAAGTTGTCATCATCCCTATCCTTGGGTTTAATAGCGATCTCAATATCCAAATCAATAGGTTGTTTCTATCTAGCCATTTGCATAATTTCTCCCATCATTTTCCTCATTATGGTTCAGGTTTCAGCTGTCATATCCTCTTTCAGATGGTTCTTGAACGCCTCTAGATTAAAGTCTGACATTATTACAACTGGTTATGGTATGGCTCTAACTAAGCGACCTTCTTGCGTTCATGTCTAAATAGAGAATGAAGGATCTATGTTTGTAAAACAATGGGTTAGAAATATGCATGACGTGTATGTATAATATACATGTGCTTTTACATTTTTTAAGGGTATATTATTTATTTACAAAAGGAAAACTATTTATAAATAACATAGACAAACATAAGTTGGTCTTAAAAGCGGCACCTTCTAACCTTATTCCTCCCACACATGTGTTCAATGATGAGTTTTTTATCCTAAGATTTTTAGTCTGGGTTTTGATTATTATTGGGAGATAACAAAACCGACATTTATGCAAATCTCTTGAGACGATAATAACAAACAAATAGCAAATCTCATTAATAAAACTAAAGTCTAAAATAATGGGCCATAATAGGGTGGTAGGGCCCAACCTAAAACAATCCATTCTTATTGGACTTGAGCTTTATAAATGAAACTACTAGATGATATCAAAAACGTGCATCTTGGGAAGAACTTGGAAGAAATTACTAAGTCACTACATAAGCTAAGTCTTGGGTAAGGTAAAAGGATCCTACAGTTTCATATTTTCTTTTTATCTTCCCACTCAAGGATTCAAACGACGTACTCGATTGTATTCCACTGTGAGTGACAATAGCTATATAATCTACCACCAGGTTTAAATAAAACGCAGGCAACAGAGCAACAACTATCGTCGAGTTATTCAGGACTAAGTGCACAGTATGTGAGAAAAGTTTTGTGAATGCAAAAGAAATAATCAAATAATTAAAAATGATAAAATACGGAACACTGGAATTAATTTCTCTATTCCTAGTGCAGTCGCTACTGTAAGAGGCGGGGTTCAGCACATGTGCCAAGTGTTTGGCGATTACGACATTGTAGGGGCTCAAGGCCCATGAGTAATAGAATCATGAGCCTTTTGGGCCTAGATCGAAAAAGGGAGTTGTCACCCGGGTGAAATCTGGGATACACTATACAACAACTGGATTCCACAGAGGGGCCCAACAGCCGTCCTTAAAGACTGGGTTCGAAAACTGGATATGGGCTTTTTGAATGCCCACCCGACCTTTCAGTCAGCCTCTGTTTGTATTTTATGTTTTATTATTTTTAATTATTTAATTATTTATATGCAAATTACAATTGCCTCTAAACAAGTTCTATTTTTTTACAATTAGGTTCAAGTTTGTTAATTAGTCCATTTTGCATATAATTAAATTTGATTCATAATATATATCTATCACATTCAACATCCATCAATAATGAATAAAATGAACATAATAAATAAATTAAAAAATGCATACAAAGACATGGAGGGAGAAGTAAAGATTACAGCCTTTTATCACACACGAAGTTATAACATAAATGCCATAAAAGTAACTACGAATGAATCTAAAATTTAGTGGTCAACGGGCCACTGATTATTCAAGTATGCAAAAAATTTTAAATTAGTTTTCTAAAGGAAATAACCTACAAAATAAAGAGGGTCAGTAACAAAATAAAAACGGAATGATGGAAATAATTTAAACCTAATCTAATACACAAACTCATTTTATTACCCAACTAGCATTAGAAATATCAAAAAATAAACAATTACAATCTGTCACGTCCTTTGGACCGTGCAGAGGTAGTGCCTTAACATTAAGGTATCGCCTCATGGCATAGGGGTGAAGTTTACTTCGCCTCAATATACTGAGGCGCCGCCTCTATGAAGAGGTGTCACCTCAGTAACCATCTGACACATATAAATAAGACGTTAACAGAACAACCATTCACATAAATAAATACAAAACTTGAAAGCGATGAATTCAGAATTTATGCAGAACTGAAAATATAAATCCTATTTCGATAAGCCTAAAACATGTATATACATTTCTATATCTAATCTAAATAACTCAAACAAATTATTAGTTACTTCCAAGGAAATTAAAAAAACTTGCAGCAATTGTAAAATTCTTTTCAACTAAGTTAAATCATGCAAAAAAAAAAAGGTCGATGCAAATAAAAAAAGGGGTTGTAGAAGTCCCTACTGTAAAAAAAACTTTAGTTGTCTCTCCCTATCTTTGACCTTCAGAAGTTGTATGTTATTTGGGAAAATCCTCTGAGCTACAGACTATTAAATTTTGGTTCAGTTGCCCCCTTTTTTGGAAGTCAGTAAAGTAATCTCCCTTTGACTCCTCCGTTCTGCCTCTCCTATTGATTCCTCTTCTTCCCTTTTTCTCTTTTTTCTACTTTTTTTTTTTTTGTTTCTGAGTCCCTCCCCCTTCTTCTGATTTCTCCCCCCTTTATTTCTATTTCCCAGCTCCTATAATCACGTTTATTTCGTTCGAGAAAATCGTGATTTATAGGTTGCTGGGAGTTGAGAGATTTACGCTACTTTCAAAATTAACGTTATATTTTTTTTGGAATAGAATGTACTAACGCGCCGCCTCAACGAAGAGGCAGCACCTCAGTGACTAATGTGGCACCTTAGTAGGTAAAGAATAATGGGCTTTTGGATTTTAACCTTTCTTGGGCTAATGGGCTTACAGACTTCCTCAGGTGGGCCAAAGTACCAAAATTTGCATTGTGAGCCTTATTTTTCATTATTGGACTTTGCTTATGGGCCAGACTAAACCATGTGCCAACAATATTATTTAAAAAAAAGGTATTTTAAATTTAGAAATTGACTAAAATTTGTTGCTAATTATGTTTTTAATTAGCAGTGAAATATAAATTGTGTTACTATTTTAATTAACAATGACCAATTTAGGAACTGCAATTTTACGTTTTCAAACAAACAGAGAAATTTTGTTTCTATATTGTGTTTTTTAGTAGTATCATAAATTTATACTTGCTTCTGTGTCATTCAAATATTTTTCTTTTACTTTTAAAATAGTGTACTTTAAGGAAAAAAATTTGCTAATTTATTAAGATTTTTTATTCTTTTTTAGTTAAAAAGAGCTTCGAACATTAACAATCACGATATTTTTATCAGATGTTGAATTTGATAAAGCAAATATAATTTAATACTAAAATTGAAATTTTTTTAAAAAATAAAGTTTAATTTTTTTTTTCTATTAAATTGTAAATGAACATGCTAAAAAATATTAAAAAGTGTAAAATTCATAATTTTTAAGCTAATTAGGCCTCTATACCATGCAAAGCCCATTTTTCCTAAATTATTTGATTTTTTAATTGAGTTCTCGTATATTTATTTATAATAAAATTTTCTGTACATATCTTTGTATCTAAAACAATAAAACTAAAAATTATTAAATTAATTCTTATGTTTTTTTAATTTAATTTAATTGAATACAACCATTTGCATAAATATATATGTGTAATGTAGCAAGACCTTATTTATATGCACCTACGACAGCAGTCATATTTTTATATATATAAATAAAAATACAAATCATTAAATTAGTATTTATTTAATTATGAACTCTTATTACAGTATATAAATATGTATCTATATAAATTAAATTTAAAATTAAAAACTGTTAAGATAATTTTTATTTAATTATAACAATGATATATGTAATTTGTAATAAAGTATCAATGGTTATAATTAGACAAGAATTAATCCATAATTCTTAATTTCACTTGTATATATACACATATATATTAAAAAAAGAAATCTAAAATAAAATATATATCACTAGTTAGGCTCTTTATTAAGGTACACATGTAGACGGCGAGATTTAGCATGCGTTCAAGTATTCGACAACCTCAATACTTTGCAGGCTTTTGCAACCCATTTGAGAAAATAAAACTAGCCGCAAAGGCTAGAATTAGAGAAGAAGTTTCCATCTAGGTAATAACCAATACCATCAAATTCTGAGACAACTAGATTTTATGGAGTCTCAACAACCACCTTCTGAGACTGAATTCGGAAACTAAACCTCCATTTGAATTTTACTTATTTAATAAATGTTCATACTTTAATTAATTTCTTATTACAAACCACAGGCAATTCCATTATATCAAACAATTCACACAACATGCCATTTAAAATTATTCAATTCAACATATTATTATAGTTATGTCATTAATTCATTTGATGAGTTATATTACTCATGCATACATTCAACCAACCACAAATTAATAAACAAACACAACTATAAAAAGGAGAAGAGAAAAAAAGATTATAACCCATAAAACCAAAAAAAGTTTAATCTAATCTATACTGATAGAATAGGGGAGGAGAAATAAGGATTTAAATTACAACTCATTTAAATAAATAAAAAATGAAATAACTATTTTTTTTTTTTGGTCAATTTTAAGCCCTGTGGGCTCCTGAGAGAGCGGGGGAGGGGGATCAAATCCCGCCCTATTACTTGGATCTCAGGTGTTAAACCCCACACAGAGAGAGTATAATGAAACAACTACTTAACATCTAATACAAGTGAATAATCCCATCTTAATGGGTGTTTCCTTCATTTGGGCCTAACCATCAAATTCTTAATCTCCCTTTTACTGCAAAACATAAATCAATACCAAAGTCAAAAGAGCCATCGTACAGTATAAAAAAAAAGCATAAACAAAGTCATATGTTATTATTTATAGAATTAACTTATTTCTTAAATCAGTTTCATTGTATGCCACATCGAACCTTAATTATGCTATTCAAAGTGGCAGAAAAAGATAACTTGCGCCCAAGATTAATCATAAATAAAGATCAGATTAAAAAAAAAATAGAAACAATAAAAATCATATCAACAATTTGTTACCTTTTAGACTATTATCCTTTTAAATCTAATTTTAAAAAGAACTCTCAATTATCATAATCTTTTAACTCACTTAACATATCACGTTCATGTAGGAAATTTATTATACAAATCAAAACATAATTTACATTTAATCAGAATAAGTTATCTAACTTAAAATAGGATCAAAACTTGTGAAAAAATTGTGCAGAGATGATCGCTTGACCGAACAAGCTATCAGCTCAATAAAGAGTTGATTGCCTGTATGTAAAGGCATTCACCTCTGCTTACTAAAACAAAACAAGAAATGACAGAAATCACAAAAAAAAATCTTTAATAAGAACCTTAAGATAGATTTTCTTAATAAACCAAATCACGAACTCTTCACGAAATCAAATTTTTACACAAAGAAAATCAATAAGGACAAAATCAATAACAATTGCAACAAAACTAGATTTATAGAATATAAATTAAAATCAAGTATAACCTAATGTTATCACAATATACATAATAATAAAAATTTTAAAACAAATTTTAAGAACAATAGGTAAAATAAATTAAAAAAAATATTACTTTATTATAGGAGAAAGCACAATCTTACAGAATAGAGGAGTTAAAGTCTTAAAGATTTTGGAAAAAGAGAAAAAATTATTAATATATGACTTGTCTGCTATTTTGTACGTTGAACATATACAAAAGTGATATTTTAAATGAAAAGGAAGACAAGTAAAATAGGAGAGATAGAAGTTTTTGAAGTAAAATGGAAGATAAAAGAGCGTTATTGTTACATCAATAAATTTTTTTAAAAAATATTATAAATTTTAATAATTTTAGGCGTCAACTTTTAAGAGTGAATGTTAACATAGAGAGACACTTGTCAAATTTTGAAGAGTTCAGAGTATATATATATATATAATAAGTCTTGAATATTTGATATTTTTTCATTAATAAACCGATTGTAATTAGGTGTCTGAATTTTAATTGTGCTCACCAACAAGTGCGTCTAGCTGCTTTACTAAAATGTAATCGCACAGAAAACGGGTGATGACCACTCTCTAGCTAATCTCATTTGGGTTCACGTGATGCTTGAAACTGGCATGCATAAAAGAATCCGATTATAGCAGCTCTAAGCATAAAACAATGATGTAGGCCACATTTCTCTATAATGGCATTTGCTTGTTTTTCGATCAAATAATAATAATAATAATAATAATAATAATTCATAAGTTTTCATTTTTCAATCACATAAAGACAATGGCAACAAGAATCAGAGCTATTCTTCTTTTGCTAGGAGTCGTTTTTACCTGCCCCATGTGCAGGGGGGTGGAACTACCTTAATGGCGAGTGGAGCTATGGCCCCTTCCCAATTTTTTTTTCCCAAAAATTACTTTAAAATTTTTATATAAATTTAATAGTTACTCTCTAAATTATGTATATTTTTACTTTAATCTCTCTATTTCTTTTGAAATTTTATCTTTAATGTATTATAGTTTAATTATGGTCTTCCATACTTTCAATTCCCGTTTTACTCCCTCCTCATATGAGCGTTTCTAATACAAGAAAATTCCCAGATTGGTATGTCTTAAAATTTGATTTTTTTTTTATTTTTAATTATATTTTTAGTTTGACCTATAAAAATTACAATTATTAATTGTTAGTATTAATAAAAAGAAGTTGTGCAATCATCCAAGAAAAATATTATTGGGTTGATGGTTTGCATATTTTATTGTTGTATTGGCATTAATTTGGTTGCATTTTTTAAAGAAACTTGTGTCCATTGCTCTGAAATTTTGCTTGGTTAAAGAGAAAAATATGAAAAAAAAAGAAAGAAAAACACATACTTAAGCTCTTAAATTTTACAATTTTTTAAGTTTAGGTCCGTCAAGGTCATTTTTTTTTATCTATATGCTCTCCAATTTTGAATTTTTATATAGCTAAACTCCTTTCTAACAATCAAAATGCAATACATTAAATCAGTAAGTCCTCTTTCAATACACACGAGTATCTATATAATTAGAATTGAAAACCTTAGATTAATTATTATTTAATTATAATAATTAATTATAAACTCCTTTCTAACAATCAAAATGCAATATATTAAACCATTAAGTCCTCTTTCAATACACACATGAGTATCTATATAATTAGAATTGAAAACCTTAGATTAATTATTATTTAATTATAATCACTCATTTGTATTATAGGTATATATATACCATAATTAATCAATAATTATAATTAAATAAGAATTAGTGTAAAGGTTTTTAATTCCATTTAATATAAATACACATGTATGTACCATAGTAAGAGTCCAAATTAATAAGGCTATTAAAAAATAATAACACATATTCACAAATTTCAAAATTATCTTTAAGCCTCCAAACTTCAAATTTTTTTTGTTAAACACCCTGAACTTTTTTAATTCAAAATTAAACCTTACATCCTTTTTTAAAAAAATGAATTTTCACAATGAATTAATATTGAACATAAGATATATATTTGTTTATTTATTTATTTTTTGTTATATAACCGGATTCTATGTTAAAAATTAATTTAATAAAATTTTATCTTTGTAAAATTTAAAATATGTTTCAATTGTTCTAAAACATTATTACAAAAAATTATATTTTTTATTCTTTTATATACATGTAATTACTTATGCATTAGCATTAGCAGTACTAGCAGTAGGAGCAGTAGCAGTAGCAGTAGCAGTAGCAGTAGCAGTAGCAGTAGCAGTAGCAGTAGCAGTAGCAGTAGTAGCAGTAGTAGCAAGTAGTAGCAAGTAGTAGCAAGTAGTAGTAGTAGTAGTAGTAGTAGTAGTAGTAGTAGTAGTAGTAGTAGTAGTAGTAGTAGTAGTAATAGTAGTAGCAGTAGTAGCAGCAGCAATAGTAGTAGTAGTAGTAGTAGTAATAGTAGTAGTAGCAGTAGTAGCAGCAGCAATAGTTGTAGTAGTAGTAGCAGTAGTAGTAGTAGTAGTAGTAGTACTACTACTACTACTACTACTATTAGTAGTAGTAGGAGGAGGAGGATGAGGATGAGGAGTAGTAGTAATAGTAGTAGCAATAGTAGAAGTAGTACAGTAGTAGTAGATGGAAGAGGAGGAGGAGGAGGAGTATCAGTAGTAGTAGTACTAGTAGCAGTAGTAGTAATAGCAGCAGCGGCAGTAGTGTTAGTATTATGACAGTAGTAGTAGCAGTAGTGGTGGTAGTAGTTGTAGTAGTAGTAATAGTAGTAGTAGGAGGAGGAGGAGGAGAAGGAGAAGGAGGAGTAATAGTAGTAATAGCAGTAACAACAACAGTAGTAGTAGTAGTAGTAGTAGTAGTAGTAGTAGTAATGTTAGAGTTAATTTTATATTAATTT
>CATIWO010415556.1:27500-32266 GCA_949673435.1 Macaranga tanarius
GGATTCTAACTTTTATATATATATATATATATATATATAGTATTTCAATTAAGTGAGTTGGAATGTAAAATTGTATCTTATCACATGTTCTTATCAGAAAGTGCTTAAAATAGAAATCCCACAAAATATAAAAGTTGACTCTATAAATATAGAGCAGAACCTCAACTCAAAAAACAAGATAAAAAAATTACTGTTCTAGCATGTGGAGGCCAATAATGGCCAAATTACGTGGATATTAGCTTCCAAGAAAAGAAGTCTGTCTTTGTCTCTGATTTTGACAAAATGATATATGGCATTAAGCCCCAATCGATATCAGAGTTTTCTTAATTTCTTCCAATTTTGAGAAGCAAATTATTTTTGTTTCAAAAAATGCTGAATCAATATCTCATCAAATTTTCATATAATTTTTTCTACCACTAATTCACCAATCTTTATTTACATTACATGCACAACCTCCTGAATCTAAAATAATCTGCACAAATATATGTGTATTAATCAGGGTGTGTGTCTGTGATCTAAAATTCAATTTCAAGAACAGAAACCCAATTACATCAAACAAAAACAGCTCTTGATCTACAGTACAATTAAATATCAATCAATGGCAAATTGAGAGAAATTAAAGATCCCTGGTGTCTCAATCCCTTCTGCTTGCCAATGGAACCACTTCAGCAAGAGGGGTTGACAATGGAGTTGGCAATGGTGAAGTTCTGCAGACAGGACAAGTGGGGTGTAGCCGCAGCCATGGATCAACACATTTAAGGTGAAAAAGGTGGCCACAATCAGGCAACAATCGAAGCATGTCAGTGGCTTTGTAATCTGCCAAGCAAATAGAGCAGCAAGTGGAAGTAGTGTCTGTCTGGTGAAGTTTAACCTCGGAATACAGCAACTTCGGATAACTTTTCAGAGTTGCTTCATCAATACCAACTTCAACAACAATATTCTCTAGATGATCATCAGGTGGCTCTTCTGATCCGTTCCTTCTCTGCGTCTGCATCGATTGCCGCCGCCCCTGCTGCTGCTGCTGCTGATTATTTCTTGTGCAGAAGTATGAAGCTAAAGTAATGGTTGTGATTAGCAATAGAATTCCAATGGAAACTCCTATGCCATAGCCAAATCCACCGATATTATTCGAACCCAGAAACCCTCCTCCATCGCTAGAATCTGTTGTGTTATTCATCTTCTGAAGGAATCAAAGAAGAAGAAGAAGAAGCAAGAATTGAGATAGAAAATGATACAAATAGTGTGGTCAGCCATAGCTGTGGCCGATAGGAATAAAAGAAGAAATGGTAAAATTGTGCTATTCAATTTCAAAGCTTCATAAAAGTCAACGGTAACATGAGATCGCCAGGAAAAGGAATTAGATAATATAAAAGAGAATTGGTGGAGTTTTAATTAAGGGAAGATGCATTTTGGTTCTTTTAAGTTAAAGAAAAGAGAAGAATAAGGCAACATATATATATATATATATATATATAATTACATTGGATTAGGGGGAGACTACTTCTCCAACCCAAAATTTAAATCTAATAAATACTACACGAAATCTCAGTTATTAAATTAAAATATTTATTAATAACTATAAGATTAGTTGGTATGGATTATTCTCACTTAAATGATATCTCGAGTTTGAAGTTGTTGTCCATATAAAAATGATAAATTAGTTATTTATTTGAAGCTTTTTATTGTCTTTATGCTTTTGCTCGAGTTGAATAATTCATCAAATTGGACTTTAAATACTAGTAATTTAGAGAAATAAAAAATATTTACTAGCTAATTTTTAATTATTTATTTAAGTATCAACAAGTCGAGAGTGTGAAGTATATAACCAAATACTTTCTATATTTATTTGTAATATTTATTAATGTAGATATAAAGAAAGACAATATATAACAAGATAGCAAATCATATAATTAAAATTTCTCATAAATAATTTAAGTGGTAAAAAATGTGAACAGTCAATGTAGAATTTGGTCTTCCGCCTTTCATTATTTATTATAAAAATAATATATATTACTAATATCAATAAATAAATAAACTAGTATTTGACCTGCTCAGTTTTTACATACATTAGATACATACATGAAACAATTAATGTCTCATCACATTATATATGCAAAAAGCTATTCCCCTATTTCATACCTTATGAAGGGCTGTCATTTTTCTAATATTTCAGAAATTCTCAATAGGGGGAGTAAGCAAGATTGTCACTGATATTGACATGGGATCACTGGAACATATCCCTCTGCCTTTAAAGTGGTCAACGGCTCTTGTATCTTTATATTAGCTTACACTTTGTTGCTTTTTTTTTTTTTTTTTAGTCTTAAAATTTCAACTAATTTAAATTGAATTAGATGAATTTTGTAAGGAAGTTAAAATTCTCCAGTGTCTTGTTTTTTTAATATACAATACATGGACTCAATATTTTATATAAGAAATCTAAATCTTACCATTGGGATATAAAAAAAAAGGGCTTTTGGTATAAATTTTTTTTTAAATATTTACATCATTTTGTAATTTTATCCCAACTTTTTAATTTTAACAAAAATGTTCCACTTTTATCAATTATTGATAATTTTAGTATAAATAGGCATTTGGTCAAAATCAAATAAAAAATGCTAATTGGCATTTGTGAAATGTCAAATTTACCCTTTATATTGTAAAATTTATAAAGATCTATTGGCGTCAAAATCTAAAAGTTTGCGACTTTTGACAATTTTATTCATTTTTAATTTTGAAAAAAAAAATTCATAATTTAAATTTATTTTATCAAAATTAAATAAATGTGTTGATGTGATAATTAAAAAATTAAATTTACATGTGATAAATTTTTATATTTATAATTGGCTATTTAATAAAATTTTAAAAATTATATATAGTAAAATATGACAATTTTTTTTTTTGCATTTTAAAATTAGATATTTTTAACTACTTTGAAATAAATAATTATGAAATAATTAAAAATTTTAAATTATCAAGAGTAATAATTATTTATATTAATAATATTTTTAGTTTTTAAAATTATTGTAATGAAAATCATTTATGAAGTTAACAATTCTCAATAGTAAATTTAGTTCTTTTATTATTATGTTTGTACTTTTTATTTAATTTTAAATAAATAATTATTTGTATTAATAAATTGGCTATATTAAAATATTTTATCAAAATTTAAAAATTAGGATAAAATTACCAAAAATTTCAAATGGTTAAATTTTTTATACTAATAGACCATTATATATTTAGAAAATCAAAAATGGTAAAATTTGACAATTTATAAGATGTCACGTTAGCTTTTTTATTTAATTTTGACCAAAAACCTATTTGTACTAAAATTGTCAAACATTGGTTAAATTGGAACATTTTTACCAAAATTAAAAAATTTAGATAAAATTACAAAAGACCACAAATATATGGATTTTTTCACCAATAGCTCTAAAAAAATGTTGGTTACACTTGTTTTATCTCACATATATAGAGCTAACTTCTCTATTTCAATTACTTAGGCATTCATTTCTTTACTTATATGTTTTAAATATTCTCTTTTGTGTGCGTTGCACGATCCATGCATGACTAAAAAATTGATAGATAGTTTCTTTATTTGGTCCTAATATTATATTAAAGAAGTAATTAAACCCAATATTTTTATAAAGACCCCATATAGAAAATTCTTTCCAGCTAACTAGATCAGCTGTTTCATGGTGTAGTTGTGCTCCTTTTTTGTTTATTTAAGCTAAAAGACCATGAATCAGGCAATATATAAGGTTGGTGCCTAGCAGTTAATACCTAACAAATACAATAATTGAATGATTCTTGGTGTTGTATTTTGTGTTGATTATGAAATCACATGATCAAAGATGTCATGAGCTCATATATATATATGGACTCCGGTTGCTAACTAGCTCTAACCATATCATTTAATTTACTAAGACTTTTGTCATTTAGCTTTGTGGTTTGGGTTGCCTCTGACTCTCTAAGATTTGCAATGATATATATGATTTCTCTCCGGAGTCTTTGGGGATTAGTTGAAATGTAATAATATTCTCATTAGCTCAGACAATGGCCAATTAAACTAAAGTAATGACTTGTCAATCAATTAAATCACCTCTCTTGATTAAAATGAAACTTACAACGATACTTAGTGCTGTCACTAATGTTCATGTGCTTAAAAGGTAACATTAAAATACAACGTATGTGGGTTCACATTATGTGTAAGCTTAATTTTTTTTTTTTATATAAAATTTTGAATTCAAATTTTATGTGATACCAAGACAAACCCATGGAAATACCCCTTTATTAACGAAAAATAGACACTATGTAACTTTATTGCACTGGAAAAACTATGTTATGGATCTCCCTTTTTAAGTTTAAGTGGATTATCTCGGAGAAAGAATTAATATTTTTTTCTATTCTTTTTTTTTTAGTAATAATGTAACAATTCCGTTTGTAGAAACAAAGAAAAGAGAACCAGATCTATTCTATATCCGATAAGTACCAAAAATAAAGGTAGGTTGGAATTGGTGAAAATGTGAAGGACTTTCCACTTTCGGAATAAGGGCAATGAAATTTGAATTCAAACTTTGCTTAACAGCACCTTCAGCAAAGAAATTGTGAACCGCCCTGACCGGGTCATCTTCAATAATCTTCCAACAGAAAAGACCTGGGAATCCATCAATTTAAAGGATAGGGGAGGGCACTCTAACCAGGCTCTATTTTCACCGCATCATGGATTTCTTCTTTTCGTTATGGCGTGGAAACCTGGGAGAGATTTT
>CATIWO010415560.1:0-13216 GCA_949673435.1 Macaranga tanarius
AAAATATATTTGTCAATTTTTTTGTTGTTTAAGAAAATGATGGGATATATGAAAAAAAAATCAGATAATTAGTTCAAATTATATTTCTATTTATATTATGAATTGAATTAAAAAATTCAAATTTCATGAAATAAGGGTCTATTTAAAAGTTAATTAATTTATAATTAAAAATTATATTAAATACTTAATTTATTAAAATTTATATTAAAAAAATTTGTTCAAATAAGTTAATATAAATTTTATTAACACAATTTTTTGTACTGCATGTAACTTTTCTTCCACAGCCTATAACCTATCTTGGAATGTAAAAGAATTATAAATGGAACAAGAAGTCATATTCATGAGTTTCAAACAATCGTTTCACAACGAAATAATTAAAATGTTAACGGATGAACAATTAATTGAAAAAATGATTAATTTTTTTAAAATAAAAATTACAAATGTAATCATAATATACACCCAAAAGAAATAAGATAATTTACTCTATAATAAAACCATATACATAAAAGACAATTTGCTTCACAATTGAAAAAATGGTTAATTTTTTTAAAATGAAAATTACAAATATAATTTTGGATTATCTTTTTTTAGACATGAGGCATCCTGGAGGAGGTCGATCAGGTAGAGAGATAGTTGGCAGAGGTCGCACTGGAGGACGGGGCACTTCTCAGCATAGTTCACCTTCTGCTGCCACTGCGGCATCGTCATCTAGTGCCGTGGCACCCTCATCTTCATCTGCACATCCCCCAGAGCAGCATTACCCATCAGAGGAAGAGGAAAAATAGAATGAAAAATTTCATTCAAGCTGTTGATATTGATTGCTGGAAAATCATTCTTAGAGGACCTTCTATTCCTACTAAGAAAGGTGCTGATGGAATTGAGCTTTCTATTCCTGAATCAGAATATTCTGAAGCTTATTGGAAATTAGTCCAACTAAATGTAAAAGCTCTTAACATGCTTCATTGTGCTCTTAATGTGAATGAGTATAACAGGATCTCTATATGCACTTCGGCTAAGCAAGTATGGGATAAGCTTGAAGTAACCTATGAGGGAACAAATCATGTCAAGGAGTCTAAAATTAACGTGCTATGGAGAGATTACGAGCTGTTCTTCATTAAGTCAGATGAAACTATTTCTTCAATGAACTCCCGATTCAGTGAAATTGTCAATGGACTAAAAAATCTTGGAAGAAATCTCACTGAAGAAGAAATGGTGAAGAAGATCCTCAGATCCCTGCCTGAAAAATGGGAAACTAAAGTGACTGTTCTATACGAAGCTAAAGATCTGCGAAACTACTCCTATGACGAGATGATTGGTTCTCTACTTACTCATGAGATGATGATAAAGGGCAAATCTAAGGACACCTCTACAGAGAAGAAAAATAGAGGAGACATTGCCTTAAAGATGGAATCAATCTCAGATAACTCAACCAGCTCCGAAGATGAGAAAGTGGCACTAATCACAAGAAGATTCAAGAGAATGTTAAAAAAAGGTGGAAAGACATACTAGAGAAATATGAAGAAAATGTTCAAGCCAAACTCAGAGTTTCGGACCAAGAAGGAATCCTCTGAAATCATTTGCTTTGAATGCAATAAATCAGGACATCTGAGAACTAATTGTCCTAACCTGAAAAAGAAGATGAAGAAAGAAAAGCCCAAGAAAGCAATGGTTGCAACCTGGAGTGACAGTGATGACACCAGCTCCAGTAATGATGATGATTCCAAAGAAGTTGCAAACTTATGTTTGATGGATCTAGAATCATATGACACCAGCCAAGCTAATGCCAGTCAATATTTTGAGACTACTGAGACCTCTGAAGCTGATCCCCTTAACAGTTCATCATATGAGGTAATTTCTTTTGATCCTTTATCCTTTGATGAACTAGAATGTGCCTTTGGTGAACTGTATAAGGAATTCAGAAACTTAACCAAAAAATATAGTTCATTTAAGAAAGAGCTCAAAGCATTAAAATCTGGAAAAGAACAATGCATGTGTGATGTGACAAAAGCTGATCTTGATACACTAAGAGAGAAAGAGATGCATGCTCAAAATCTTTATACTGAAGCTTCTAAGAAGCTAGACCTTACTATCTCTGAAGCTGATTCCTTGAAAAAGGAACTTGAAACTACTTTTAATGTAAATCTAGTTCTCTTGCAAGAGAATGAAGAATTACAAAAGAAAGTAGATGGTCTCAATAAAGATCTTAAGAAGCTTACTAAGGGAAAATAAAATCTTGATGCTCTCTTAGGAAATCAACTCTTTTCTAATGGAAAACAAAGATTAGGCTATACAAATGTTGTTAAAGCTAAAAAGTATGAGAACCACTTTGTTAGAGCATCATCATCTGCACATTCTCATGTTACATGCTTTTATTGCAATCATTCTGGTCATATTGTGAAATTTGTGCTTATAAGAAAAATGTTTCCAAGGCTAATTTAGCATGGGTACCAAAAGCTACTAGACAAACTACTGATGCTAACCTGAAAGGACCCAATTTAGTTTGGGTACCTAAAGCTAAGTAATTTCGTGCAGGTTTGCCTGAGGAGTAAGCAAGTGTAAAACAAGTGGTACATGGACAGTGCTTGCTCTAGTCATATGACGGGTGATAAATTAAAGTTCACCCATTTGGAGCTAAAAGATAAAGGTACAATCAGCTTTGGAGACAACAGTAAAGCTAAAATAATCGACTCAGGAATCATTGGATCAAGACCATCAATTGAAGATGTTTCCCTTGTGAAAGGTTTGAAGTTCAACCTACTAAGTGTAAGTCAATTGTGTGATAAAAACATGAGAGTGATCTTTGAACCCACTCATTGTGAAATTCAAAGTTTGCATGACAATTATACTTTGCTTATGGGTAGTAGGTATGAAAATGTGTATCTGGTTGATCTTGATAGTCTAAATAATTCTGATGTGTGCTTAGCTTCTTTAGTTGATGATGGTTGGTTGTGGCATAGGAGACTAGGTCATACTAGCATGAAACAGATTTCCAAGCTAGTAAAGAATGAGCTTGTCAGAGGCTTACCCAAGCTAAAATTTGAAAATGATGATGTTTGTGATGCTTTCCAGATAGGAAAAAAAACTAGATCTTCTTTTAAATCTAAAGGCATGATTTCAACTTCCAGACCTCTTGAATTTTTACATTTTGACTTGTTTGGAACCATTTCCCTATCTAGCTTAGGAGGCAAATCTTATGCTTTTATTATTGTTGATGATTATTCAAGATTTACCTGGACCTCTTCCTAGCTCACAAGGATGAGGCTTTTAACAAGTTTGTTCATATTTTTAAGAAAATTCAAAATGAAAAAGAGTTAATATTGTGACTATTCAAAGTGATCATGGAAGGGAATTTGATAATAAATCCTTTGAAGATTTTTACAATGAACATAGGATCAAGCATAGCTTCTCAGCTCCAAGAACTCCTCAGCAAAATGGAGTAGTTGAAAGAAAGAATCGAACTCTCCAAGAAGTAGCTCGAATAATGATCCATGAAGCTAATCTGCCAAAGTACTTCTAGGCTGAAGCTATAAATATAGCTTGCTACATCCTGAACAAAGCATTGGTAAGATATTCCTTGAAAAAGACCCCATATGAATTGTGGAAAGGTAAGAAGCCTAATGTAGGCTATTTTAAAGTTTTTGGGTGTAAATGCTTTGTTCACAATAATAACAAGAATTAGCTTGGTAAATTTGATGCCAAAACTGATGAAGAATCTTTCTAGGCTATTCTGAGCATAGTAGAGCTTATAGAGTCTTCAACAAAAGAACTCTTATTATTGAAGAATCTATTCATGTTGTTTTCAAGGAGTCTAACCAATCTCTTTCAAGTAGAGATGTTGATGATGATCTTGTAGGTATTGAGTCACCCTCCAACAATGAGAAAGAGAATCATCAAGACCAAGTATAGGAGGATGTTTAGAATTAGGTTGAGTCCACAGATCAGACAATTCAGCTTAAAGACGGTCAAGAAACTCTTCAAGCTATGCCCTAGAGAAATCAGCTTGACGAACCTCAAAGTGACTTACCAAAGGAATGGAGATATCATAAATATCGAATCCTAATGAGAAAATGATGACCAGAGGAGAGATTAGAAGGTTGTTGGGAAATGTAGCATTTGTTTCTCAAATAGAACCCAAGTCAATTGATGAAGCTCAACAAGATGAAAATTGGCTTATGGTAATGCAAGAGGAGCTTAATCAGTTTGAAAGAAATCAGGTTTGAAAACTTATACCAAGACCCAAGGATCACTCCATCATTGGAACAAAATGGGTATTCAGAAATAAACTTGATGAGGATGGAAATATGGTTAGGAACAAAGCAAGACTAGTTCCTCAAGGTTACAACCAAGAGGAAGAAATCGACTTTGATGAGACATTTGCACCGGTTGCAAGGATTGAAGTAATTAGAATGCTTTGTGCCTTTGCATGCTACAAGAATTTTATGCTATATTAAATGGACGTGAAGAGTGCATTCTTGAATGGGTACTTGAATGAGGAAGTTTATATGAAACAACCTCCTGGTTTTTAGGACTGCTACAAACCTGATTTTGTGTTCAAGCTAATTAAAGCTTTGTATGGTCTCAAGCAAGCTCCCAGAGCTTGGTATGAGAGATTGAGCAAGTTTTTGATGGATAATGGGTTCAGAAGAGGAAAGGTGGATACAACCTTATTCATCAAAAATTAGCTTGAGGATATCTTAATTGTGCAAGTCTATGTGGATGACATAGTGTTTGGTTCAACAAATGATGAGCTAAGTAAAGGCTTTGGAGAAACCATGAGAAGTGAGTTTGAAATGGGCATGATGGGAGAACTAAATTTTTTCCTTGGTCCTCAAATAAGATAATGCAAAGATGGGATTTTCATAAATCAGTCTAAGTACACTAGAGAGCTACTGAAAAAGTTCAAGATGGATCAAGCTAAAATAGCCAAAACTCCCATGAGTACCACTGTCAAGCTAGAGAAGGATGAAAAAGGTAAAAATGTTGACAGCAAGATGTTTAGAGGTATTATTAGCTCACTTTTGTACCTAACTGCAAGTAGACCTGACATCCATTTTAGTGTTTGCCTTTGTGCTCATTTTCAAGTTGATCCTAAAGAATCACATCTATTAGCTTTGAAATAAATTTTTAAGTATCTTGTGGGAACTAAAGACTTAGGTCTGTGGTACCCTAAAGGTACTACATTTGATCTTTTTGGGTATAGTGATGATGATTTTGTAGGTAGTAGAGTTGACAGAAAAAGTACTTCAAGTACATGCCAGTTTCTTGGAGCTAATTTGGTATCCTGGTTCAGTAAGAAACAAACATCAGTAGCTCTATCTACTACTGAAGCTGAATATATTTCAGCTGGAAGTTGTGTAGCTCAAATCCTTTGGATCAAATAAGAACTTGAAGATTTTGGACTAAGGTACAAACATATCCCTATCATGTGTGATAATACAAGTGCCATAAATTTGTCTAAAAATCCTGTATTGCATTCTAGAACTAAGCATATAGAGATTAGACATCACTTTATTAGGGATCATATTCAAAAAGGGGACTTTGAGCTAGTGTTTGTGCCTACTAAAAATCAGCTTGCAGACATCTTTACAAAACTTTTAGGAGAAGATCAGTTTTACAAAATTCGTAGAGAACTTGGTCTGATGAATCTTGAGCCAGCATAAATCAGCTTTTCATCTCATTGTGAATCTCGTTTTAGTTTATAATTTTTTTTTTCAATTATTTTTTTAATTTCTTTTGCATTTCCATTCCTATATGCATTCTCATTTTATTTTTATTTGCATTTTTTATTTCATGCTTATTTTATTTTATTAATGCATTTGTATTTTTATTTTTTTGTTAATCTTCTTGTGTTGAACCTCTTGATTTTAAAGGCTCCTCTCATATTACATAGTAATTTTTTTTTGTTTTGAAATATGCTATCTTATAGTTTGAATTTAATTTTTGAATATGGACAAAATAATTTTTTTTTGGTTGAGTGTATCAAGGTTATTGATCTTTTGATTTTTAAATGCCCTCTTGTTGATTTTTTTTTCACGTGATCCACTTATTAATTGATGTGATTTAGCCTTATCTTTCAAGTAACCTCAACTTTATCAAGTAAGGGTCCCACTCTTCTAAAAGTGGTAAATCTTCTAGACCTAGACTTGCATGTGTTGATAAGATAGCCTATCTAGTTAGCTAATTTTAAATATTAATTAAACTAAACCCATTGGGCCTTGTATATGGACCGGTCTTTCTAGGCAACTCTAACCAACAAAATTCAAAAATCCATTTCTTTTAACCTACCTTTGTTTTGACTTATTTTTTTGATACTTCATCTTCATTCTTCATTCGGCCGATACCCACACACCACTCACCAAAAAGTCACCTTCATTCTCTTAACACCAAACCGAAAATATACAACTATGGGAAAGAGAAAGTAAGAGGATTTGTGAGTCAAGCTTCAAAAGTTCCAAAAAGGAGAAAAAGAAAATCAAGAAGCAACCAAAAAAGGAAGAGAATAAATTGATAAAAGGGGTAGCAATGGTGAACAGTAGTGCTGAAATTAGCTTGTCGAAATCAGTCTCTAAATCTGATAGTAGCGATGGTGAACAGAAAGAGTCCTCTGATTCTGGAAATCAGAAATAGGCTGATAGCAGTGATTTATTTCAGTCTCCTAGAAGCTTTCCTAATTCTAAAAGTAGCTCACAAAGGCTTCAGAAGAAATCAGCTCCAAAAGGGAAAAGAGATTCACAAGGACAGTGATTTAGACTAAAAAAAAAAGGCTAAGAGTGTTAAACTAAGCACAGGGAAAGGGAAGCAGGTAGTAACTAATGAATTGGATCTCAATTTCACAGCTGAGAATGAGCCCAGTAAAGAAATTAGCCTACTAGTAGAATCAGCTTCACATACTCAGGTCCAGGACAAGTCTCTGTCTTAGGAGAAGTATGAGCTGATTCCTCTTCTCACAGGCTGGTTTGATAAGTTTATCAAGCATTATTTGGCTGAATTCGATGAGCTTTTGAAGAAAATTAACAGGGATCTTGAGACCCACAAGCCTAGTGACTTACAGCAAGCTGATCTTCCTACTAAAAAAATAGCTCCAGAGACCCAGCTTCTAGTCTAGCCTATCCAGCCACCAGCTTCACAGACCTACTCTTCACCTAAGCCAACCTCATCCAAACCACCACCTCCTCCAAATAGACTTACTAGGTCAAGTTCCATTCTTCGCACCAAACTGGTTTAGCTTGGACATCCTGGTTCAGTGGACAAACTCGAGGAAGTTTAGTTTATTGATATCTACTATTAGCCATTAGCTTGGAACTCTTATCAATATTTTGCATATCTTAAGTTTAGTTACTTATTTACTTTTTGGATGTGTTGGACTCTTTATCTGTTTATGATCCTTCCCCTCTCTTTTATTTTGCTATGCTTTTTGGTTGATGACAAAAGGGGGAGTAGGACTTAGTTATTGTTCTTGTTCGTTTATTTTTCTTGTTCTTGTTCTAGTTATTGTTCTTATTCTCTATTTGTTTGTTTCTCTTGTTATCGTTGTTCTTCTTCTGAAATCAGTTTTTTATGCATGGTGTCTTTGCTGCTATCACATTTTTGAAATTTTTTTGATGCTATGCAATTTAGTTTATGTCAGAATTGTGATCATGCTGTTGCCTGACCTGTTTGTACCACGCTCTAATTCTTCAGTTTGAAACCTGTCAGCATGATTATAAGCTAGTTATAACTGTCATTGATATACTCAATCTGATTTAAAATTAGCTTGCTATATTTAAACATGAAATTCTATAACTTCATTTTAGCATTATTTCATCCAGAAGTAATTGGTAATATATTCAGGGGGACCTAATTTTATTTTGGGGCACTAATTAATGGGGGGCTTTCTTTTTATTTTATTTCACTTCAAATTTTGCATAAGTATAACATTCATCACCACATGATCATTCTATTGCTTGTTTTTATTTAAAAAAAAATATTTATCAAAGTGTTTGTCATCACCAAAAAGGGGGAGATTGTTGACCTCAAGGTTACAACCTCTAATTTTGATAATAACAATGTTTGATAAATATTTAAGGACTAATGGAATTTTGTGAGTGATGTTATCAAAAGGGCTTAACAAATTAAAGTTCAAGACTTTGTGTACAATCAAGCCCAATTGTGTTGATGGAAGCCCAAGCAAGCCCATGCAAGTAGACAATCAAGTCCATAAAGAAAGAAGAAGGGCATTTTAGTCCTTTAGGAAAATTTGTGAGGGTAAAGGAGAGATAAAATATTTCTTAGAAGCCAAAAAAATTGATTTTTGCACAAACATTACAAAAATGCTTTTTGAAAGACAAAATGTATCTTACTAAAAATAAATTTTTACCATATGCTCAAAATTGCAAAATTTGGTTTTGTGAAAATTTGAATTTTTGGTTGATATCTTTCCTCATTAAGCCTTTGTTGTAAAATGGACCACATGTGAATAAAATTACTTTTTATTTTGCCAAGGTCATTTTTGCACCAAAATGGAAAGCTTTTACATGTGATCTTTAAAGACACCATTGTGCCAGCCTAATTTTGGCAATTTGACTCTGAGAACTTTTGCAGAAGGCTGATCTCTGCTGTGAAGCCGATTTTAACTCTGAACCAAGCAAAAGGATTTGGTCACTCTTCACATGTTTGTCTTTGCATAGATTACATCAATAATTGACTTTTGGAAAAGTAGGGCAACCTCATTTGTGTAGTCATATATATTCATCTCTTTTCCAATTTACATTTTAAAAAGGTTTTTGTGTGTAAAAATTATTGTTGTTGGTTTTGGTAGAAGAGAGAGCTTTAAAAAATATTTTTATGCTTCCTTGAGTGATATTCTTTCTCTCCCAAATCCATAGAGCTTCCATTGTATTATATTGTCTTTGTGAGAGACACAAATACATAACTTTTAACCCATTGAGATTTATTTTGAAAGGCACCATTGAGAGAGCAATGAGGACATAATTGCTAGAGCTAGTTAAAACCAGTATTTGTATATAGTTACTGGAGCTGTTGGGAAAACCAGTGCGGGATTAGTTGCTGGAGCTAGTTAAAACCTTTATATGTATGCAGTTGCTGGAGCTGTTGGGAAAACTAGTGCGGGATTAGTTACTGGAGATAACAAAACTAGTGCAGAATTAGTTACTGGAGCTAACAAAACCAGTGCGGGCAACAACTTAGGAAAGGGTAGTACTAAGGCTGTAAAAGGTTTGTCTCTTACATTTGAAAAGAGATAACATATAATGTGAAAAATTTCAGGGATGTTTTATTGGGGAATGGATGTAGGCAAGAGGTGCCGAACCACGATAAATCTTTTGTATTGTGCTATACTCCCTTTTGAATCTACTTTTGATGATTGTCATGCTTGATAAACTTGTCTGCCCTTTATTATAGTCATTCAGCTCAAGTCAAAATTAAGTTTTTCTGATCTCATTATATTTTCAACATCCTCTCAGTTCAATCTTTTTAGCTCTCTGATTTTTACTGTATCAGTTTTTAAAATCAGCTTGAAATACTGTAAAATTTTTTTAAAATCTCAATTCACCCCCCCTCTTGAGCAGCCTCTAAGACGTAATAATAAATTTAAAAGTTGAAGATAAATTTTTTTTAAAAAATTTATTACATTACATTACATGAAAATAGTATAATCAAGCATTGGAATGTAATACTCATTACATTACACTTATTTTAAAAGCTCATATAACTAAACATGGTAATAGAATAATAAATACAATATATTCCATTGCATTCTCAATTCCATTACTTTACTCATTACATTCCATTTCATTACCATCAACCAAGTATACTTAGAAAATGAGTAGTTCTCCAAACTGGGTCCAAGAACATCTTAACAAAGCTTTTGCAACTAATTCTTAGCTTCAATGCTTTCCTAATTGTAAGCTTTCTTCTTTAGTTTCATATGTTTCTGATCACCTTCCAATCCTTTTATGCTTATAGGTTAACTTTAGAGCTAATCAACGGTATCAGTTTAAATTTGAGAATGCATGGTTAAAGGAAGTAGGTTTTTTAGAAGATGATCACAATTTCTTAAATTCCCTCCAAGGATGGGATCTGATTGGTAAATTGCATGAGTTTTCAGTATTCCTTTAATGTTAGGGTCATGCTTTTATCATGAAATTTTGGAAACAAATTGGGACTTGTAAAGCTAATTTTTTTTTGTGTGAACACTGTATTTTTGACTTTTTTTTTTGCAAAAAAGTTAGTTTTGAAAGAAAAAAAATTCAACCGTATTTTTAATATTTTTTTCCGTTTTTAGTTTATTTTTATAAAAATTCCTTTTTTGGCAAAGAATTTTCTTAATAATAATAATAATAATAATATTGTTGTTGTTGTTGTTGTTGGTGTTGCTGCTGCTGGTGTTTTGGTTGTTGTTTTTGTTGTTGTTTTTCTTTGACGATTCTACGACTTGTTGAAAATGCACTGCTAAGAATTATCCGAATATATAAGAAAAACAAAAGGGAAATTATCATAAATAACCAAAATAAGAAAATATTTTTAAAAGTACTATTGGTTTTTTTTATTTATTTTCAAAAATAATTTTTTAAAATTTTTTTTTTTACAAAAATACGGTTTTTGAAAACATTGACAAAACTCTCAGCGATGCGATTGTGGTTGAGGAGAGCATGACCAAGATCAAACATCCAACCTCTTTTAAATCCATACAATTCATCCATAAAAGTTATCGAAAGAAATAAAATAATAAAAAGTAGAGACATAAAAAAACTCGAAACAAGTAAAAATATGGAAACAACTTTAAAACAACCAGAAAAAACTAAAAAAAAAAAAAATAGCAAAAGAACCAAAACAACTTGAAAATAACCATTTAGTAAAAAAATTATATATTTCAGTTTTAAAAATTTTAATTCACTCAGTTACTCAAAAATTTGTAATATTTAATTAAAAATAAAGTCATAAAAAAAATCAAAAAGTAAAAAATATGAAAATAACTTCAAAAACAACCTAAACTAACCCCAAAAAAATCCCTCAAATAATCTAAAAAACAGCCTAAAACAACCCAAAAAAATCCCCAAAACAACCTCAAAAACAACTTCAAAAACAACCTAAAAAATAACCCAAAAAAACCCTTCAAACGACATAAAAAATAACCTAAAACAACCAAAAAAATTCTAAAAAAAATCTCAAACAACCTAAAATAACCCCCCCCCCCCCCCCCAAAAAAAACTCCAAAAACAACCTCAAACAACCTAAAAAACAACAACCTAACAATAACCTTAGAATAACCAAATATGAAATTATTATATTAAATTTATATTTATATAATATATATTGATATAATTTATCTTTGATCGGATGATACTATAGATTATTATTGGATATAAAATAAATCATGTGAGAAATATGAGCGACAGAGATGGAATTTGTCCTTTATAAATTATTATGGGAAGGATATTATTGGGCCTCAGATTGAAGTAAAACATATGCCCGTGCTGAAATTAATTGATAATGGTTATCAATATCAGTCTACTTAGAATTGAGAATTTGATTAAATTGTGTAAGGATGACATAAACCATGCTTATGTTTAATCAATATATCTTGTGACAAAAGAACTTTAATATTTATTGTGACTTAGGTTTGTTAGATTATTGGCTTTCACTTAACTTGGGTAATGCCGCTTATGATTTATGAGTCAAAAATTAAATTTCAAGCCCACTGCCAACATTATGTAAACCTACAGAGTCGCACACTAAGAATAGGTCTAAGATATATTTTGGGTCAACTATGTCCAAGTTCATTGTGTTGGGTTTCAGGTTATAAACAAGCAGTGTAAACAAAAATAAAACTACCCAAAACTCTCACAGAATCCATGTAATTCTATTAAATTAAGAAAAATGAGTCCATAATCTTACCAAGACGAAAGAAAGGTAAGACAGTAGGAAGGATAAGAGGGGGTTCACTCTTGTGATACCCTACCTCGAGCCTTTCATTTCTTCTGTCGAAATATAGATGCCACTATTGAGCAATGTCCTTTACTAGTATCCACACGAACAGTACACACGAAAACGGCGCCGGTGTGCTAGTACCTTTTTCCTCTCTCTATGTATATTTTAAAAGGGGCGAATTTTGTGAATAATAATCAGCTACTCAAACCTATATGATATATATATACCCATCATTTAGGGTTTCATTAGCCTTTTAAGCACCAAAACTGATTTTGGTATATCAATATTCACTTTCCTATAAAAGAATTATACTCATATATATAATAAAATGATTTTAATATATATAAATATAATTTCCTTTTTAAAGGATTTAATTCCAATTTAAATTATAGTAACTATTACCATAAATAAATTAAAACTATATATATATATATATATATTTCATTTAAATTTAAATTATGGTAACTATTACCATAAATAAAATTAAAACTATACACACACACACACACACACACACACATAAGAGAGAAAACTACTTTATTGGGTAAATATGCCCAATATCCGTTATGGGCCTGTTCTAAGTGTGTGACCCTGTAGGTTCACACAACGTTGGTAGTGGGCCTGAAATCTCATTTGTAGCCCACAAGTCATAAGTGGTCTCTAGTAAGATATTATGACTACCCAAGCCATGTGAAGGACGGTAATCCGACATAACCTATTTCATAATAATATTAAAGTCCTTTTGTCACATGATATCTTTGATTGAATATAAGGCATAGTTTATATCATCCTTATATAATTTAATCATATTATTTCTCAATCTTAAATAGACTGAAATTGATAACTCCTTATCAATTAATTTTAATATGGCCATGCATTTTATATTTAGTCTTACTTATCGAGGGGCCCCTAGATATCCATGATCAGTAAGGGATAAATTCCTTATTGATCATTCATATCTCTCACATGATTTATTCTATATCCAACGACAATCTATTATATCATCCTGTTAAAGACAATATTAGAATGTGTCAAAATATAGAACTCATCATGTAGGACTCTATGATGATCTCAGGTCAGAGGACTAAACTAATATTATTGTGATGAGAATAACTTATGACAATTATCCATGTAGTATTCTCATAGTGGGTCAATCCAGTACATCCTATGTACCTATGACTTGACTTAGTACATCTTATACATGATCAATAAAACATGATCATCAGTCAACCTCATACTAGTCTTCGTTTATTATTTTTCCATAATAATGACCGAATAGGGATGATTT
>CATIWO010415576.1:0-25573 GCA_949673435.1 Macaranga tanarius
TTTTTAAATAATTCACATAATTAAAAAATATTATAAAAATATATTATATTATATTTAAAAATAATCTATACCCTTAATGGTCATTTAACATACTAACAGCAACAGCTAATGAAATTTCACCAAACGGTTCATATTTATCAGCTATCAGCCATCAGCCATCAGCTACCAGCTATCAGCTAACCGCAACAGCTATCAGCTATCAGCTGATATAAACAGCTGAACCAAACAGGCAGGTAGTAAATTTGGCAAAAAGGATGGTCAAATGGTTGAAGGTTGGTGGGTATATTTTCTTCAGAGAGTCTTGTTTCCATCAATCTGATCTACTCTAATTTTGGATGGCAGGTAGTAAATCTGGCAGAAAGGATGGTCAAATGGTTGAAGGTTGGTGGGTATATTTTCTTCAGAGAGTCTTGTTTCCATCAATCTGGTGATAGCAAGAGAAAACACAACCCAACTCACTACAGGGAGCCCAGATTTTACACAAAGGTTTGAGTTTTGTTCCAAAGCCTTTTGTTGATTGAATATAGGTCATCCTTGGTACATGGGACTTTGTTTTATGAGGATGGTGACTTGCATATGGCATTGTAGTTTATCCTTGAAGAGATGATGATATTGACAATAATAATAATAAAAAAGAACAAGAAAACACAAGATTTTTTGATTGATATAGCGTTAGGAAAATTTTACCAACAACAGTTTCGGCACCTCACAGAGCATACTCAGGGTTTGTGATTCATTAATGTGAAAGGATAAAAATTTATTTTTCTTGAGAAAATATTTATTTCAAAATTAGTATCACTGACTTTTAGTTTATGACAGATCTTTAAAGAGTGTCATACACGTGACGATTCAGGAAATTCCTTTGAACTCTCTCTTATTGGTTGCAAGTGCATTGGAGCTTATGTGAGAAACAAAAAGAATCAAAATCAGGCAATATATTTGGCCCCTTGAATATCATCTCTTTGAGTCTCAGATGAATTGATTTACTAACACTACAGAATTATTTTTCTATGATGCAGATTTGTTGGATATGGCAGAAAGTCAGTTCACAAGATGATAAGGGTTTTCAGCGCTTCTTGGATAATGTTCAGTACAAGTCTAATGGCATCCTGCGCTATGAGCGTGTCTTTGGTTCAGGTTTTGTGAGCACGGGAGGAATTGGTATGACACATTGTTTCCTTTCTTATTTCTTCCCGTTGGAGGGAAAAAAATCATTTTCTCTGTTTTATACCATTGCTTGATTTCCTTAGCTCAAAAATGAAAATAATTTTGGATTTTGCAACCTAAAGGATGAGCACAAACATGAACTTGCATGTTTGGAAGGAAATTTTGTGTCCAACACACACATATCATATAATTATTGCATGTCAAAGCAAATTCAGATCTGATGATATCAGCATAAGTACTGTAGTTTATATTTTGACAACTAGTGTTAATTGCTTATTGTATATATTTGCTTGTGATTCCTGGAAAATGTTTTATATATATGAATAATGAATTTAAAAAGTTGTCTGAAGATTCGGCTAGTGGTATTTTGTTTCATATTTAGTTGTATTATTGTAATTGTAAATGTACCTTTTGCATCCAAGCAGAAACAACTAAAGAATTTGTGGCAAAGCTTGATCTGAAGCCTGGCCAGAAAGTTCTAGATGTTGGATGTGGCATTGGGGGAGGTGATTTTTACATGGCTGAGAACTTCGATGTGGAAGTTATTGGCATTGACCTCTCCATCAATATGATTTCATTTGCTCTTGAACGTGCCATTGGACTCAAATACGCAGTTGAGTTTGAAGTTGCTGATTGCACAAAGAAGATGTATCCTGATAACACATTTGATGTTATCTATAGCCGAGACACCATTCTTCACATTCAAGTAATTGCTATTCTGGTTTTTGTTTTTTATTATTTTTTCAGAAAATGTCCTAAATGCTAGCTCCTGATCAAGTGCACGATCCTTCTATAGCCATCAAAATTACAAGTCAACATAACAGTAACAATTGCACGGAAATCTTCTGTTAGCCTTTATACATTAAAGTTACTTATGCGCATACATAAACAGGCATAAGCTTGTGTAGAATCTTTTATCCGAGTGACATGGAAGATCATTGAAATAAGCTGTTTGCCAATTGATTTGTCGCTGTGTTTTAGGAAGCTGTCGAATTGATTTTATTCGGATTGTTGAGTTTGATTTTACATCTTGACACGTGTGTGTTTTCTGCTTCTGCTATGTTGCAGGACAAACCTGCATTGTTTAGATCATTTTACAAGTGGTTGAAGCCTGGAGGTAAAGTTCTCATTAGTGATTACTGCAAGAGTGCTGGGACTCCATCACCAGAATTTGCAGAGTATATTAAGCAGAGAGGATATGATCTTCATGATGTAAAAGCATACGGCCAGGTATATTTACATCTAAATAACTTGATTTTACCTGCCAATGCTTTCGGTGTTTGCTTGATTCATAGTTTCTCAATGGCAATCTTTTTATTCTGTTTTAAATTATATTCAGATGCTTAAGGATGCTGGTTTTGATGATGTCATTGCCGAGGACAGGACTGATCAGGTAACCTGTTATTTCCTTCGAAGCATGTTTGAATCTAAACTTTGTTGGCGCTGCAGTCTAAACCAACTTCTTGTGGTGCAGTTCAATCAAGTTCTTCAGCACGAGTTAGATGTCATTGAGAAGGAAAAGGATCAATTCATCGACGACTTTTCTGAGGTGCATTTACCTCTCATTTCTGTGGCTGATTAATGTTACTTTGCTTATCATTTTACAACTCATTCTTTGTATGCTTCTGCTATTTGTTTACTCTACCCAGGATGACTATAATGACATTGTTGGTGGATGGAAGGCAAAGTTGATCAGGAGTTCAGCCGGCGAGCAGCGATGGGGCTTGTTTATTGCGAAGAAAAATTGATTTTTGAATATTTATTTTATGCTCTACTAGTAGAGTTCTAAATAAATGTGATGAACAATGAACCATCTATCTTCCTGGTGATTGCATTATTTGCCCCAGGCTGATATTTCGACTAGACTCTAGTTGTTTTTTTTATGTCGTTAATAAAATTACCCTTTTATTTGGGAACAAGATCTGTGTAAGAGTTGCCTTGCCTATTCGGCTTTATGAAATAGATTACTCATGATTTTGGTGTGTTGCTGTATTTAGGGATAGAATACAAAAGAAAAATACCATGTGGTTCTGTGGTTTCTTTTTAATATTTAAGAGCTGGTGGTTTTTTTTTTAGTATTTTATCAATTAATATTATCATTATTTTATAATAAATTTTTAATAAAATATCAACTTTTAATGATAAAATTGTATCATATGTGCTTTACAATCAATCTACAAATTTATTTTTAAATTTTTTTATTCCTAATAAAATTATAAATATATTTTAATTTTATTTATTATGAGTTCATTGTAGTTAGTGCTTGCTACATTACTTAATTAATAAATAATTTTAGTGCATTAAAATGCAAGTTAAATAAAATTATATACCCTTAAGAACCATAAAACAATAATTGAAAAAACGTCTTCCTCATGGTCCTTTTTTTTTTTTTAAATATATATATATATATATATATATATATGCAATTATTAATAATTCTTACAAATTTCTTCTCTTTGAATTAAAGTCTACTTCTCCTATAAGCTACCTTTTTTTATCTTGTTCTGAGTGCGTTTTTTTTTTGCCATTTTTGGTATTTTTTACCATATTATTCATAAATAATTATGATTTGATTTCTCTGATATCTCTTTTTCAAGATTAAGGTTGTAAGCGGCTTCCAAAGAACATAACTAAGCTGTGAAGAACAGATTACTTGGATTCTCTTATGTGATATTTTATTAAAAAACATTACTCATATAATCACTTAACTAGTTTTTGTGATTACTAATATAATCACCTCAGCATAACTACTTTTATCTGCATATTTTTTTTGAACAATGTTGTAAAAAGTAAAAACTTGTTACTAACAAGCTTAATTGAGATTCAAACAAGGACCAGCAAACTTTCAAGTTTCAACCCATAAATATTCCAATGTAACCCATAAATTTTCACTAAAATTTTCTAGGAGAGAGGCAATTGTTTACATGTGCATTCATCCACAAGCTAAAGAGAGTGAAATTCTTGAATTACACAAGAAATTAATCGCAGAACGCCTTCAGAATCCTGGGAATGTTTTATATATGTGTGTGTATATATATAATATATGTATATAAACAGAAAGAACATGTATTAGTTACTTGTTGTTAGTGAATATGCAATATTAAAACCAAAAAGTTATAAAGAAATGTATCATTTGAATATATCAATTGCATCCTTTCTGGATCTGACCACTACTGGTGAAGCTGAGAGGCTCCTCTGCAGTTTTTGTTTATCTGAAACAAGGAGAAAACCATTTTTCTGTTTACTCTCCTTAGCCTCTACTGATTTGCTAGGCGCTGACGTTCCAAATATCTGCACCATCAAGCTTCCACCTATGGTAAAAAGAGATGGTTGATCAGATTTGGCATTTTAATTCGGAGGATAATATTATGCACAACTAATTCTCCTAATGCTGTAGAGGGTAATTGTTTGCCATTATGTTTCAACTTTCAAACCATGTTTTAAGGACTTGATTATGCTGCTGAGCTTAATACACCCCAGATGCTTAATCTTTCAAGTAGATATCTTCCACGAAGATCTTAGTTTGATTGTAAATTAAACAAAAAAGTTATAGCACTTACCAAGCACGAGAGCAGCTCCGACCCATCCAGCCGTTCCCCACCTTTCACCAAGAAGAAACCAGGCAAACCCTGCACCCCACAGTGGCTCCAGACCATAAATTATGGCTGTTTCTGTTGCAGACACATCACGCATTGCAGCAATCTGTATGAATAGATATGGTGCTCTTGAGAAACTCATGGAAATATGAGAACATTAAGATCTTAAAGAAGCATTAGAAGCCAGTCATAGTCAGCAACACTTTCTGCATCACAATCACATAGCACATAAACTGTTAAGAGGAGAGTACCTCTACCCATAGGCATACTCCGGTTGAGAATGCGCCCGTATATAGAGCAGGTATCCAAGGAAATGCAACAATCCAATCCCACATCACTGTCCATGTCCATGGTGATATGTCATTCTCTCGTATGCCATCAAAAAACAATCCCTCAATTATAACCCAAATTGTGGATAACACTGCAACAACACATACCTACAATTAAAAACATAAAATCTTTCAGCATTCGTAGATATAGCAACATGAAATTAATCTGTTTAGGCAGCATACATTCGTGCTGAAGCTCGAGCAGCATACCTCATATCCAAGGAGTGCCAAGAAGTTTTCTTTCTTTGTACTTCTTGAAAAATGTTCAGTTCTGAGCGTATGAATTCCGAAAAATATTGCACTCAAAAAGTTCAAAAGATCGCCAACCTGAAGAGTCAATCCACCAGTAATCAAACATGTGTTTGCATGAGCATTAGAAAACTGGGGTTAAATTAAAGCAATGTAGTTTTTTACATTTGGAGCAGAACCACTGCATTCCAGCATAGCAACTCCTAGTGCTGACATTAGAACTCCAAACCAAGTACGAGCAGGTATTATAGCTCCTAACATGCCATCAAGCAGAGGTACCACAATGACCTGATAAAATCAAGAATATTCATAGATCATATCATATTCACATAATGTAGAATTTTCTATTTTCCAAAGGTGGAGAGCTTACAGTAAATATAGAAATGAAAGAAGCACGGCCAGCATCAGAGGTAAGTAGTCCAAGTGCCTCAATAAGGTAGCCTAAACTAATCCAAAATCCTAACTCAATCCCTGCATTGCGGGTCTGAACATCATCTCTTGCTTGAAACACAAAGGGTAAGAATGGGATGGCAGACATCACAAACCGCATGGCTGAGAAGGCTGCTGGGTCCATCATTGCTTCTACTGATTTTACTACTGGTATGTTACTTGCTGAAAATTCCAGACCAATTCAAGTCTTAATAATCATTAAAGATTTCAATTCAATTGTTCATAATAATTCTTTAAAAATTGTCCTGATGATGATTCAAAACGAAGGAAAACAAAATACCATAGACAACGGTAATAACGTTGAGCAAAAGAACACTCTTGATCTTATCAGAGCCGAACAAAACCTCTTCCCAAAAAGGCTGTTTCTTCTTCTTGATATACTCTTCTTCCTCACTGGACTCATCATAATACGTAACCGAGAAGAACCCATCAATGGTTTTGGCATCCTCCAACGATTTCTTGTTTATTGGTAAGTGTTTGATGGAACTTGAATGAGAACTCGAAGGGTCAATTGAGAAAGTGGTTAAACTTGATCTTTTATGGTTTTGTTGCTTATGAAGAGCAGGGAAGAAGAGACAAAAGCCTGAAAGAGTAGAAGCAGAGTCTTCTTTAATTGTTGTTGCATCAGCAATTTTCCATGGTGGTGTATATGATGAGCATGCCATGATCAATGGAGCTGTAAGCTTAGAAACTCATCAACTTCTGCCACCTATTTTTTGTTTGTTCAGTCTTGATTCTTGGTTGCTTGTTTAATTTTTGTGAGCCATTAATTATGGTTTAAAAGAGTTTCAATAATGAAAATGTTATTGGAAAATTTAGGACCATGAAATTAAAGTTGGGGAAGGGACAAAATATAAGAAGATATCAGATTGTATCTTTTTCTGATCCAATCGGTAGAGTTTTTTTTTTTTTTTGTGTCATTTTAGGAAGAACAGAGATATTAGTAGGTGCGTTTTGCACATGAAACTAATGCATTTTGCATTTTCTTTCCATGAATTTGCACATATCCACAAATTCTTAATCAGAAATTATCATACATATGTACACACACCCACTAGATTTTTAATATTTTTTATTTTTGAATTAAATAATACTGTTTCATTTTTATTTGTCCACACTAAAAGACTTTTTTTTTTTTAACTAAATAAATAATAAAAAGAAATATATAAAAAAAGTATCATATAATTTTACGGATTAATTCTTTTGGATATGTAAAATTGAGCAAAGAAAAGAAAAAATATCAAATTGCACCGAGCTTTCGAACAACATTAAAATTATACCAAACTAAATAATTTTAATATCAAACTTAATTGAACCAAATCAGATAAATATTTAATATAATTCTTTTTTTTTTGTAAATCACTAAATTGAGAACTAGATCGATCAAATTGAGAGCTGAATTTAGTATTGAAAATTTGTCTATATTTATAAATTTATTAAGAAAATAATACAAAACACTACATACAATTATTATTGTGTTGAATATTAAATTAAATGTAATCAATAAATTAAAATTTGCATACTAAAATACTTACTAAACACTATTTTTAAAAAATTATATATTGAGATGTACTTTTTAAAAATTAATATTTGTACTTGAAATTTATTGTATATTTTTGGATGAATTATTGCATTTTTGTTATTTTTTAAATTAAGAGATAATTACCGTCACCTTCTTGAGATTTTTCCATAATTACTAGTCCATCCTTATAATTTTTAAAAGTAAACTATAAACTTCTTTAGGTTAATTTTTATTAATTACTATTTTTCCATTTAAAATTTTAAGAATATACTATTAATCCAAAGATAAATTAATGTTCAAACCATCCAAATTATACAAAGTTCCAAAAAAATCCTTAAATATTATAAAATTAGTCCTGATTAGTATATATATAATAGTAAGGACAGCACTGTAATTTAATAATTAAGTTTAATATTATTTAACTCCCCCATAATGTATTTGGAAATGTCTCGTTAATAATTTTAAGTCTATTTATGACATGGGCCTCTATAAAGTTAAAAGCCTTATAAAAGTTTTAACTTAGCCCAAAAATGCATTCAATAAAGACTCAAAACTTAACTCAAAAAGAATTGGATCAAAATTCAAATTCTTCACCACCTAATGCTGTTCTCTTTATTCTTTTTTCTTTCCAAATTTTTCTGTGTCTTCTCTGTATCTTTTTTTTTTTTTTTTTCTTTTGTTCTTCTATCTTCTATTTTTGTTCAATTTTCCATTTGAATTCAACTCTATTCTTACAGGAAGTGCTTCAAAATGAAAATATTTCTCACATATGATACAAAAAATATTATGGTAAAAGTTTTTTCTTTTTTTCTTTTTCTTTAATGACAGATTATATGTGTGTGTAGATATATATATATAAAATTCAACCAATACTACCAAATGAATAAATTTTAAGACTAGAGTTCCATTTGTTTGTGGAAAATATTATTTTTGAAAATATTTTCCTTATTTTCTAATATTTGAGTTACCAAAAAATTAAGTTAAAGGTAAATAAGTTATTAGTCAAAGGAAAATAACTTAAAAATATGAAAAAATAACTTCCTATTCTAAGAACGGGAAGTTATTTTCCAAAATTTGAATACCTATCAAATATATAGAGAGAGAAAAAAATCAAATATAATGCTATAATTTCTACGTAGTATTGTATAATTTAAGAAAAAAATCTATTGGAAACCAAATACCAAAAATATTTTTCAACTATTTTTCTAGTATTGTAGTCAAACATGAAAAATATTATATTTTTCTGAAAATAATTTTTTCTGAAAAATATTTTTTAGAGACAAAATATTTTTCTTGAAACAAATGGAGCCTAAGAATCATTCCGATTTGCATGCTAAAAATCTAGGGTTTAAGATCACAATTTACAGACAAGCAACATTCATAATTTATAATTTTTGGGTTATGTTGGGTTCAAAAAATTTAAATTGTTGAAATACTTTTTTTTTTAGGTTAACTATTGGGTACTACCTCTACCATAGGCAATTAGAGAACTTTTGATTTATTCTTAAAAAAAAAAAAAGAAATGCAACATTTTTAAAAGTTAATTAAGCTTTAGCATCAAAAAATAATGTTCCAACAATTAGTACAACTTTGCCATTAAAGCTTGATATAGTCTTTTATGATTCTGAAGAACATCATCTAAATATAGATCAATTCAACCTAAAGCAATGGATAGTACAATTTTAGAACATGATCTAGGCATGTCAATAATAAAGATAGAATTAGACATGCATATCTTAAAGTTAGTTCATATCAACCAAAGCTTTTGGAATATCCATTTCCAAGATCAAATAAATGTCAACATCGATTTCAAGCTTTTTGATTCAATATGCATCCTTATTGACTGAAATGTTCATTAAAAATAGATACTATCTCTTGCATTCTTTGCTACCTTTCTCATAAGAAATCAACATCTTGTTACTGACTAAAACATCTTGCAAGTATCAAATGCTTTTATAGTTAAAGATTTTAATACTTACAAAAAACTTAATGATCAAATAAAATATGACTGGTTAGGTCATGTGGGAAAGGATTCAAATTTACCACAAGAAGTTGATATTGAAATGTGCTCTTACGAAATAAGCTCAACATATTGATCAATAAACTGAAAAGAAAACATTTAAAGAAATTGAGAATAACCACGACTTAAGACCACTATTGATAGTATTTGATGGCTAGCTTTCTAAGCTTATACTTTTAGAGATCATGATGAGAGGGTTGGTTCTAAAAAGAGGGAAAAATTTATTGAATTGATAAAAATTATAGAAGCTTATAATGCTAAAGTTGTTAAACTTGTTTTACAAATGCTAAATGAAAAAATAAAAAATACACCTCATATAAAATTCAAAAAAATTATACACATCTTTGCAAGTAAGGTTTCAACAATGGTTTGTGAAAAAATGGAGGACAAATTTTTTTTCATTATTCTTGATGATGCTAGGGATGAGGCAAAAGGGAATAAATGACAATTATTCTAATATTTATTGATATGAAAAGTTTCATTTGTAAGTATTTTTTCATATTATGCACATTAAAAATACTACTTCATTGACTTTGAAGAAGGAGATATATGATGTCCTATCTCATTTTGATCTTCATGTATAAAATATTAAAGGTCAAAGGTACAATGATGCTAGCAATATATAAAGTGAGCGGAATGGAATTTAATTAATTTTTTTATTTCTTAATGAGTACCTTTATACTTGTTATGCATTGTGTAGCTCATGGATTACAATTGGCATTGGTTATAATATCTAGAAAAGTCAAATTTGGTCGTCAATTTTTTTACTAATTTATCTTTTATCATTAATATTATTAATTCTTCTAAAAGAAATGATGAGTTACAATATGCTTAGCCAATTTTAATTGAAAATATAATTGTTAATAATGAAGTTAATCTTAGAATATGAGAAAATTAGTTGGATACTTTATAGAGAGCTCATGATACTCGATGGGGTTCACATTTTCAATTTATATGTAAAATGTTTAATGTAGCTTGATTTGTTATTGATACCATTTCCAAAATAGGTGCTACCAATTCTCAGCATAGTGATGTTGAAGTAGCTTTTGCAGTATTAAATTCATTTGGATTTTTTTTCATATTGAAATTAATGAAACTACTTATGGGAATCACATATATTCATTATCAAGTTTAGTAGCAAAAAATTTAAGATATTATAAATATCACGCAACTTTATATCAACTGCAAAAGCACTCATTCAAGGATTGATAAATAACGGTTGACTTTCTCTACTTGAAAGTGTCAAAGCATTTTATTCAAAAAATGAGATTGATATTTCTAATTTAGAGGTTGAGTATACAAGTTCTCAAAGTAAGGTTCATTATCAAGTTGAATCTCTCACAATAATAAAACATCATTTTAAAGTTAATATTTTTGTGCTACAATAGATATTCAATTGCATGAATAAAATAATAGATTTTATAATCAACCTTTGTAATTGCTTACTTTGAATTCATCTTTAGATTCCAAGAATGCTTATAGCTCCTTTAAAATTGATGATATATGTAAATTGGTTGAGCAATTTTATCCTAAAGATTTTATGGAGTAAGAAAAGATACATTTGAAATTCTAATAACAATATTATCGGCTTGATGTACACTAAAGCATATGAATTTTCATAATGTATCACCTATTTTTGAGTTACGTAGAGCCTTTGTAATATAAAAGTAAAAAAATCTATCATTTAATTACTAAATTAGTCTGTCTTGTGTTGAATATTCCAATTTCTATAACAATAAATAAGCTAACTATTTCAATAATGAAATTTATAAAAGAAAGACTTCATAGTTAAATGAAGGATGAGTATTTTATTAATAGTTTAGTTATTTATATATAAAAGGAGACTGCCAAAAATTTTACTATAGAACTCTTGTCACAAAATATAGAAACTTGGAAGACCCTCTTGTTTATGAGCTTAAAAATACAAACATCCCCTTCCTGCAAATCATTCTTCATTCTAAAAGCTTTCCACCCATTTCCAAAGCTTTATTGTTTATTCTTTTGTTGGTTCAACTTAACCTGCCATTCTCCTCCATCATAATTTTGAAACTTGACACATTTAGGGACTTTTTCCTTGAAGAATTCTCTAGAAAATTCAGCTGGCACATGTTGTATAATAGAGCTTTACTTCAATCAAGTGTATTTTAAAGAAAATGCTTGCTAATAAAAGTATTGAATTTGTCATAAACACTCACTACAAAATTATATTAAAGATGGAACTTTCGAATGATGATTTTGAAGCAAGGCCTTCTAGTCTTGAAATTTTTATTTGCATAAATTGTGGTTTCATTTCTTTGGGATGTCACATTCTTTGCAGCTTCAATACCAAAAAACATTGCTTCAATACCAAAAAACATACTTCTATAATCATCAGGTATGCATAACTATGAATAATATACTAAAATATAAATACAATTTAGAAAAATATTAATATATAAAAATATTAATATATAAAGAAGTATGCATTAAAATGTTAAATATTTTTCTAATAAGTATATAAAAGTTATCTAATTTGATATAAATACCACAACTCCCCACCCTCAAAAAATTATTCAGCCACTAATAAAAAACTATAAGTGGACATTTTCTACATAAAAATCATCCGCATTAATTTTCCATGGATAGGCCAGTTGATTATTGCAAGCTACTTAAGATGCTATTGTTAAATCTAAAACCAAAGTGTTAAGCATTTTGATGATACAAGATTGAAAACTCTTTACATTCTCATCTTACCTTTTATGTAACCTTGTTATGGGTTTTCAACTTATTCTGCAGAAGATTGGAGAACTCTTAATATTTTTTTCTGCCTTTAATTTTTTATTTCTTTTTTAAACAGAGTAGTCAATTTCATCCTTATGATGGTTAGGGACTAAACTCATGACTTTTTAAATATGAATAATATACTAAAATATAACAATAGAAATATACATAAAATATTAGAAAGGGTATATAACAACAGAAGTAGTGTACTATATAGTAGAAAATAGTGATATGTTTTTATATATAAATAATGACAAGGTAATATTAGATTTATTCAAAATTTTTATGAATGATGAGAATGTGGATTTATAGTTGACATATATTGTTCATGAGCCTCAATAATTTTAGAATATGTGATTCTTGACTTTGTTAGTCAAGGTAGCACTATCATATGCATTCTTAAGGGAGTATATAAAGGTTAGATGTTTATTGTTATAGCCAAAGATGGAAATATGTAAATGTATTCTCTTGCTTGGTCCGTTGTGGAGTTTAAGGCAAAGTCTTATCGGTCTAAATTCATTAAAATTTTGATAGAAGATTTAGATATGCAACAAGACCAAAATTTAATAGTGATAACAAATATAAGGTAAATCCCTTAAAATATATCTCATTAATTCATTTATTGAAAGTAAAATTTTATTTACTTGTATATTGTTATTTTATTTACTTGTATTTTGTTCTTCTTTTGGTAGGGATCAATATTTAGAGTTATTGAATTGCTACTAGAATTTAAACATTTAATATATGTCAAACATATTTTGAATTATAAAGCTAAGAAAATAAAAATATAAGACGCGAAAGACATTTCAAGAGTGTGCTTGGTCAATATTTGAGATTTAATTAAAATATAAGTTGTACAACTCAAGTAATCTCAGTAATGATATTGTTGAGGATATATCGTGTTACAATAAAAAAACTTGGTGTAGGACATATATTTCAAAACCGATATATAGCATGATATGTGTGAAAGTAATATATGTAAGACTTTTAATTCATGGATTTTAGCTCTTGAACGTAAGTCCATTATAAGTATATTTAAGAAGATAGGAGGAAGGTTATGGAAAGGATTTAAAGTATGAAAAGATTTTCAAATACTTGCATATGGATATAACATATATGGCTATGGACAAGTTAGAAAAAAAAAGAAAGATTTAATGAGTTGCTAATTTTTGTGGAATGGTGAAGCAAGATTTGAGATAGATGGGGGAAATATAAATACACAATAAATCTAAAGAAGAAAAATGCACATGTGGACCACTGGAATTAAAAGAAACTCCTTGTGCACATAAAAGAGCATATTGTCCATTGGTATAAGAAAGATACCTATTTAAAGGTTTAGTCCTACCTAATACAACCTATTTTAAATATGAGAATGTTTCTTGAGTCAAAGCACAATCTAATAAAGCCTCCATAAATCTCAAAAAATTAGGAATACTAAAGACAAACCAAAGGAAAGATAGAGATGAACTTGAAAAGTCTAAAACTTATGACAGATACTTTAAAAGAAGAGGCAATATAATTTGCAGCCTATATAAAATAGATAGTTATAATAAAAAGGGTTACCCTAGATAATGAAATATATTAATCAAATCTGAGTACAAATTGTTTACATGTTGGATTTTTTTTCTAAAAATGATAGTTACTAATATGACTTATGATATTATATTTGCAGATGTTATTGGCAGGGGAGATGATGTTGAATGGGGTTTCACTATTGGCAGGGTTGATTCTGTTAGAAGGGAGCGGTTTTAGTACAAGTAGGAAAAAATATTATTAGAAGGGGTTTTGTTATAGATAGGAAAAATATTGTTACTAGTGGTGGTCTACTACAAGAAACTGACGATTTAAAGATGTAATTTTCTATTGCTAACTCTAAAAAATCTGTCACTAAATTTCTTAGAGATGAAATTGTGACATACATTTTTTGTCGGTAAAATACTTATAGCTAAATTTTAGTGATGGAAATGAAAGATTTGTTGCTATATTAGCGACAAAAATTTAATTTGTCATTAAGTTTTAGTGACAAAAATGCAGAATATGTCGCCAATTTTTAGCGACAAAAATCAGAATCTATAATTAAATTTAGAGACAAATTCTAATTTTCCATCGCTATAGTATGTTTTTCATCGTTAAACTCCTTTTCTGTCACAACTTTAGTGACAAAGTGCATTTTCCATTGCTATGAACATTATATTCCGTTGCTAAATAAACTATAAATTTACAATGCACATTAATTTTAGTGACATAAAATCCGTTATTAGTGACAGAAAAAATTCAACTCTAATATAATATTTATTTTTTATAATGATACTTAAATTAAAGAAAGTTATATATAAGATAATATATAATTTATTTAATATGGCGAGACCTGTAGCTAGATTTGGAGGTGTAAAAGCTTGAAGCTGGGGGTTGGATTGAGACTGTGTAAACATATATAAAAATTATTGCATATGCTCATGGACTTCGCATTGCACTTGCTCTTTATGCAATTTTATATCTTCATTCATCTTTTATTGAAGTTATTGAACTCGTCATTCCTCCTTCTGCTTCACCACTTCATCCATACATAGTGTGAAATGCTCATCAGATGTAAAATCATAACGTGAAGTGGTAGATGAATTGTTGAAAGTCTTAGGGTTAAATGAGGATGCCTGAGAGCTAAGGCTATATACTCGCCTCTAGCAACCTGTAGATATATATGGTTCACATCAATCTTCATAGGCTCCATACACCCTTCTTGCGGCTAAAAAGCAGACACAACTATGGTCTCTAAACATCTTATATTTAATTCATTAAAGATTAATTACTTAAAAATAATTATTGATTTGTTTTAAATAGAAAAACTAAAAATCTTACATTGATGTCCTTAAATCTTTTGTTAATGATAGTACCATCTTTTCAATGTGCATCTTCTTGAAAAATTCCAATGGCATGGGGGCCGTTGCAACTGCTTTTCCTAAAATTTTTTCCATAAGTTCATTAGTTTGAGCAAGATAAAAAAATGAGGAAAGTTGTTAATAAAAATGATTGCTTTGTTCAATTGTCGATCTAGAGCCACCTGTATGTGTGGAAAGATCGATGCTTGCTCTACCTTTCTCAGTTTAATGATTTTAGCAGTTTGTTAGCATTTGTTTTATATTGAGGGGTATTCTGATATTGTTGCCATATTTTTCATATATCTTTTGAAATATCATCTTCCTTTTTTTTTTTCCTTCAGTTTGCATCTTGCACAATATATCCTTATATTCTTTTGCTGCCACCTTAAACTAAACTTTCTTCACTAGTGTCGTTTTTGCTTCATCCCACTTAAATGCTTTCTGCAAAAAAAAAAAAAAGAATATTTCAACACATGAATTTCTTTAATAAGTGATCCATTATGGCTCTGCCTCCATGATGAAGAGACAATAAACAACAAGACTGGTAAAAAGATGAGAGAGAAATAAAATTAAAAATAATTTAATTAAAGAAAATATAGAGAATAAAAAGAAGCTAAAGTACACATTAAGCTATAAAAAATTTGGCAAATTCAAAATTCGTAGCTAGTAATTTCAACTGTACAAATTACAGCGAGGATTGGAGGGCATGAAAGGCAAAATGAATATTAGATACCCATATGGATTCAAATATTATTACTGCCACAACTGTAATAAATAATCTGCCATACTACCTTTACTTGTAACTATGATTTTGAAGTGTCTTTGTGGAGATATTAAATGTAATGGTGCAGTTCATTTTAGCTAATTTATTCTTCTTTGTCACTTGTAATGCAACTCAACTTAGCTTCACTATTCAATGTCAAAACATTTAATCCTAATTTAGTCCTAAGATGGCAGTGTAGGTAAGGCATCAGAACTCAATTCTATTGGAACATCCAATATTTTAGCAGATTGAGCTCCAGCCCTAGAATTAGGGATCATAACCTACCCTATATTTACACATTGATACAAAAATATAACATTGCTAGTATTAACTTTGTAGTGGGAAATAAGGATGTAATATTGCTAGCATTACACCTTAGGTATCTTAATTTTCAATATAGTTAAAGCTAAAGTAAGGATGACAATATCTTGAATCACCCCTATGACTGTAATATAAATTAGTATATATGGCTGACATACACAACAATAAGCAACCTATAGATAAACAATAGATTCAAAAGAGATTTGAGAGGAAAGAATGGCCACTTGATCATAAACACAAGAGTGAATAGAGGAAATAAAAAACAAAGTCCAACATTTAGTGAAATGAATATAATGGTTCAATATACTTTCCATAATGGAATCAGACTAATGTGCAATAAAGGGATTGAGCAGAAGCCATACTTTTAAAATTTTAGTTAATTTTCAATCTAGTTCTAAAAAAAGGGATCTATTATTCCATTAGAAAATAAATTTATGAAAAGATATGTAAAAAGTAGTTTCTAGTTAATGTTATAAAATTTCTCACTTGTAGACTTTGTAGCTATTAATATAGAAATTAAATTAAACATCATCGCAAACATACTTGTAACCATTGTAAGAATATAAAGATCAGCATTTACTTAACACGAAACACTTAAGCATAAGAAAATTGTATTAGAAGTATGGTTGGAATCTTTGAATTAGGAAACACTCATAAAAAAAATAAAAATAAACAAATAAGGAAAAACAAGTTTTAAGAAACCTTAATGTTTATTGTTATAAACTATTAATGGTTAGATTTTCTGTTTAAATAATTTATTTGCAAAGTTAAAAATCTGGCACATGCAGTACTCATTTTTAATCTTTATATAACAAAAAAATCTTATTCATTCAGTTATAGTTCTCAAATAAACACTAGTTCATAGCCAATCCATGAATTGATTCTATTTTTTTGGTTATACATAGAACTTTTATGCATATCTGAATAAAATGCATAGAAGGTGAAAAATGTTTATCATAATAAAACAACTATGAAAGTAACTAATGACATCTATGAGAATAGGATATTGCAATTTGAGAAATTTTTGCATAAAGTAGTTAATTTTGCAATATAAATATATTATATATTTGTATGAAAGTAGTTGATCATAAATTCTATTCAAATATGAAATCTCCTAACAATATATGTCCTAACATTTGATATGTATGCAATGTCTAATCAATTAAATATATATCTAATCTTAAATTAAATATGTAGGTATTTTATACCTTAAATTCCTCCCAATAGAACTGATGTGGGTTAAATATAATACCCTAGTCTCTAAGATTAAGTATAGAGCAAGTAGGGTGTTGAACACTAGAGAATTTGGAGTAATTTTATATTAACTGAGTAAATACTTAGATGGATAGGCAAATATTATAAAAGAAGATGTTGAATTGTTCTAACTATTCTAAAATTACTAAGAATTACAATTACTCTAATTAATCTAAATATACTAACAACAAGGTAAAGCAATATTCATTAGAACCACAATTCAGAATTAATCAAAGAACTTACCAAACCCTTAGTTGCTAGGTCTTGTGTTGTGAATGCATGACTTGGTTGTTTGTTGATGGAAATATTGTCCTTGATGCATGTTTAGTTATGTACTTGCCATGTGATATGATCTATGGGCATGGATGTGTTTTATGTTTGATGCAAATATTGTATGCAATCAAAATTTTAAAATTTGCACTTTTGATTGTCATATGATCACACATCCTTCAATTACTGCTCCTCCTCTTAGGACATTTCCAAAGTTATTTAGTCTAAAAGAAGACACTGGTTGTCTCATGGACATTTGGCTACCCTGTGGTCGTGTATTTCCTCCTGACAGTGCATTGTTCCTTGAATAGGGACTAAACCTTGACTTCCTATTATTATTACCCCTCTAGGGTTGCCTTGAAGATCCCTCTTAATGATGAGATCTAGTTTGATTTGCCATTTCCAATTCCTTATCAAGTCTTTCCTGTTCCATTGCCTTTTTTACTAAAACTCGGAAGGTTATTCCCGCATATAGATTCAGGTTTCCTCACATAGAAATATATAATCCATCTTGAAACTTGTCACTTTTAGCTTCTTCAGCAAGATACATATCCTTTGCATACTAGTATAAATCCTCAAATTTGTCAGTGTATTCTCTGACAGACATTGCTTCTTATACTAGGTTTATAAAAGAAGCCTTTTTCTACTTTTGAAAGGTCTCAGTCAGGTATTCTCTACCAAATTCTTCCTTGAAAATTTTCCATATGAAAACTTCTCTATAAAGTTTTCTTATCCTTGTTAACCAATCATTTGCTTTCTCAAACATAAGACCATATACATTGCTAACTTTCTCTTCATCACTAAGCTGCAATATGTTAAGGCCTTATCCACTGTTTTGACCCACTTATCTGCTTGTCCTGGGTCTAGAGTTCCATAGAAATCGTAAGCCCCACACTTCTTCGCATGTTTGATGATATCTCCAGGCTTCCTATACCTTTCTCATTCTGACATCACCACTGCCATCGTACGAGCCAAATCGGTATAATCTATGTGTACTACTGGAGCTGCTGGCTGGTTCGGCACATTCATAGGTATCTCTGGTGGTGGTTCTTGATAAAAATTCCTTGTCCTTCTAGGTATATGCTCAAAGATCGATGCTAAGGTAGCTGACGTAGAACTTCCTTACAAACTATCTGTTCGAACATCCGGTATATCATCTCTCTCATTGCCAACAGAGGCTGACAATGAAGATGATTCTCCTTGAAATGTTTAACTCCTACTAGCAATATTGGCTAACTCAACTTGCCTAACTCTCTTTGGTTGGACTTCACATCCTCTGCCTCTACCTCTACCACGACCTCTATATTGATTTCCTACTAATCCAACTCTAGTTCTTTCCATCTTCTAAAAATAAAATCAAAAGTCTTTAGAAATTCTTATCATCACAATATATCCATATTCCACAATTAATATCTACCAACTTAATATTTCTTAATATCCATAACATATAACATAATATTTCTTAATATCTTTAGAATCTAATATCTTAGAGCTCTGATACTATAAAATGTAACACCATCACTAATAATTCTATTAATATACTTAACTAAGAATTAATAGTAATAGGAATATTACTCAGATGAACCAGAAAGAATCTCTTAACAATAAAATTCAAACTATCTTAATAATCAACAACAATAATTAATTGTTATAAACTCTATCTGTTCCTTTCTTAATATAAATTCTATTCACTACTATTTTTAACTACAAAGTCAGTATACATTGGTGGATATACATATTCTTGCATTTGATCAATCTCAACCACAATACTAACATTCCTTGTCATACATTTTCTATAATCAAATACTCTGAATATAAAATCAAACTTCAAGGTTTACTTCCAAAATAATAATAACAACTTATAAATATAATAATAATATCAGTACTATATAACCATTATCAGAATAAAAATATATACATCATATGTACAAAGATAAGAGTACAAGATGACTATAAAAAGAATAACCTAATACATAGGTATCTATGCTCTGGCATCTCTCTCTCTCTATGTCGGAACCTAAGCCGAAAAAATGGAAGTGATGATGATGATAAGCTGACTGCTCCAACCCTGGCCACACCCTCACAACCTCTTTAGCCTCTAGGCTCAAAAAGTCTCTCAATGAAAGTACAAGGGGTGTATAATGGCCTCTAGCAAAAAGCCAAAATGATGCAGATATTTAACTCCACATCACACCTAGAAGAGGGTGACTTGTACGTCTGTGGAGGTCATGTAGAAGACACAGAAGGTCATACATATACCATCTAAATGCTCCTCTCTGATGGCAGACAGTCGAACCTCCGCCCCTATGGGCTGGACCATGATCTTGAAAACTAACTCTGCATCAGTATCATGGTGTACTATGTACTGTACTAGCGTCTCTGCCTCTGTGATCTAATATACCATCATAGCCCAGTATACAACCATTTCTTCCAGTGTAATATAAGTAACTACCCTAAGCTAAAAAATCATTTTTTTTAAAAAATACAGTGGTGGGTAATTTCACATGAAAATTACCCAGTGGGCAGTTGATAAAACATTTAATAAAAAGATAATATCCATAATGTGATTTGTTAAAAGTACAATGTTAAATGGAAAGCTATTAAACTTATAGTTGTACAAAATTATCGAAATACCACTTCAAAATGATAACACTCCAATTCTCACGTAAACATTTAATAAAAAGAAAACTTCCATCACATAAGAATTTGTTAAATAATAATATCATGAGTAATAATGTAAATAAATGCATAACAAAAGTCATATAGCTTTCCCAAAAATTGAAACTCTAAGCTGATAAATTACTTCATTAAATTCTTATTTAATGAAAATTCAACTCCTGAAAATAAATATATTTGAGGTATTAACTTCTCAATTTATAGCAAAGTGCGGAGCTCTTATCAATTTTTGTTTGAGTAATGTATGGTAGTATACTTTCATGATTTAATTCTTTTGATAATTTATTTCATTAAGTTGCCTTCTTAGAGTTGAGATTTTCGTTCATTTGGCATTCAGTCTTATTCATTTCCGAACATGTTTTCTCAATTGTTAAATTCATATACATTATTATTATACAATTCACTATATTCCCAACTCTTCCCAGAATAACCATAATATAAAAATACAGATCTCTCATAATAACTCCATTGTTATCCTCATGGCTCACACTGGCCAATTCACAAAAATCATTTCGCAATAACCTCGTATGCATACGGTATAACTATAAGGATTCGCCCCAAAGGCACCTCTAAATTCCTATGCTGTTCCAAAGATAGTCATATATATTGAGTGGCCAACTTATTTTAGCTTTGATTAATTTCATATATAAGCATATTAAGATGCTTAATTTTTATTAGTGTTGATTTTCCATAATACAACTTGCAATTATCATTTTTCCTTTATCCAGTTGCTTACATTACTCTCAACAACAAATTTTGATTTAATATACTTTAGTCCCTTTGTTTGAGACTATGCAAATGCATATAGAAATTACATTACAATCTAGTATAATCGAGTTTTAATTTAGCATAAACCTCTACTAATTGCAATATTCAAAACAATCAATTGTTTTTGTAAGTTATTATAAAGTTCGGTTTAGGTTAACATTCAAATTCCTCTAAAATATGTCAATTCAGGATGCAGAAATGACTACAGAGGCACCGCCCCATCGAGGCAGAGGTGCTGCCTATGAGGTACAAAGGCACCGCCTCTAACAGAGGCGTCGCTTCTTTATTGTCTAATAAGGTGCCGCCTCATTCCTCTAGAGGTGCCGTGTAACACCCACCCTTTTCACATACGTATTTATGACATATGTATTACATATTATATATAAGAGATAGTGGACCTAATATAAGTTTGAGTACGAGTATGAGTGGTAGAGAGGGACTAGACTATAACATAAGTTTGGAGTGATTTGTCACAATTGAAAGGTTTAGGGTATTGTGCAAGATGTCCATTTCATTAAGATGACAATTGGTTATTGAGGTGATATTTATTAGAGTATTATTATTATATCGGTTATTAAGGGATATATGTGTATTATTATTATTATGATATTTGGTGATAATTAAGTATTTAATAGAGGAAGACTTTAAGGGGGGGGGGGGCAAATAGTTATATTTGATTGGCTAAGTGTTTGTGTGTGTATAAATGTATATGTGGTGTGTGTTTGTGTAGAGATTGGGAGAAGAAGAAGAGAAGTGTAGAGAGTGTAGGGATTTTGAGAGTTTGTGATCATGCTCTAGTTATCCATATATTACTTTGAGAAGCATTAGAAGGTCTTTAAATCCATTGGAGCTTAATTGGTAAGTTTTCTTTGTGTTTTTAATTATTTTTGATTGAGTAGTGATTTTGGGGAAATTCGGGTATGTTTTCCTCTGTATTTCAGTCTCAATGTTTTTGCTATAACTTAAGCTATAGAGCTCTGAATTGAGCATTGGTGGCTTCTATGAAAACTTCAGTGAGTTCTTTAAACTTTTTATATTTTGTGCTTAAGTTGAATCTGTTGTTAGGAGGGTCGATTAAGGCTAGACATTTTATTGTTCATACTGATGCCCTGTTCTACCAGACTTGTTTCAAAAATTCGTAATTAATTTTCTGCATGTGCAAATAGTGTGATTTCAATTGGATGAAAGTAGACTTATTTATGTATAGTAGGTATGAATTTGGTGATTTTAGGATGAGTCTATGATGTTTAAAAGTATCATGAACTTCATGCATCAAACATGCCAGCAGTAGTATATAGGCTGGATTGTGAATTTTCTTGTGTGTTGGTTATATGGTGATATCTAGAGTTTTAGAACTTCAACTTGAGCAAGGTTAGATGCTCTAGAAACATCAGAGAGTCTTCTATAACTTTTATGTTTTGACCCTGAGCTGATTTTGCTATTAATATTGTCTAGCAGGGCAAGACATTTTCTTGCTCATACTGTCAGCTCTGTTTTGCCTGGATTTAATAAAAAATCCATAATTTATTCCATACATGTCCAAATCAAGTAATTATAATTAGAATTATAAGTAGACTCATATGACTAGCTTTAATATTATTTTCATGATTTTTGGACTTGTGTGTGAATTATTTGGATACATTGAACTTTGAGCATCTAGTTGCCCTTTTGTGATTTTAGGGTGAATTGCTATGCTTGCTTGTTGAAATTGGCACATGATTGTGTGTAGGAGTTGATAGAGCTAGAGGAAACCCTATTTAATAGGGGGAGCTTTTATTTAAGAAGGAGTTGAAGGCTTGAGGTAAATAATATTAACATAATGTTTACATGTAGTAATTTTTAAGTAACTATAGTTATTTAACTATATTGATTTATGTATGCTATTTAAGTGGTAAGAATGATGATTATATATATATGAATCTATTGTTATGAGAAAGCATGATCAATATATGTATATATATTGTTGTAGAGACCATTGAATGGTCGATTGAGCATGTGTAATGATGGATTGTGAATATTGGCACCTATGAGTACAAGCCACTTGATATGGTATGAATTGAGATGTATTACTTGTGAGAAAGGTGAATTGTGATTCACTATAAGAAATCAAAATGATGAGAAATGAAAAAGGGATGTTAAATTGTGATGATATAATTATACATATATATTTTGATATATTGTGAGAACGATTGGAATATATGCATATGACATAATGTGAGGAATGTGAGGATGTGAGGAAAATGTGTGAGTGTGGAGATTGAGCTTGGCAGAGAGCCTCCACTAAAAAATGAAATCTGAGACTGAGCTGGGCAGAGAGTCTCAGATGTGGCCATTAATGTGAGATATGTAAACGTGTGAGATTCTGAGACTGAGCTGGGCAGAGAGCCTCAGAAATGGCCACTTGTATATAAAAAATATGAAAAAGAAAAGAAAAGAAAAAAAAAAAGAAAAAAGGAAAAAAAAGTGAACTTTATGTAAAATGTGTGCGACGTGTGTTAAGAACTCCGGCAGGATACTAACTTGCATAAACATACATTTTTGAACCATATCTGCATGTATGTTGAATGAGAGGATTATGTTTATGGATTGCTTGGAATGTCATGAATTGATGTATTTATGACATTAATAATTGAGGTTTGGTGTTTGATTATATCTTGTGATATTTAAATGTTGATTTGGAAGAAGATGTGAATGTGATACTATGGTGGGGAGTAGATATTGAGTATATAAACCCATATATATTTAAGTTAGCAATTGTTAGATTGCTATTGATGTTATGAGTTTAAAAAATATGTTGAGAATTGCTTGATTATTGTAGAAATGTGCTTTCAGGTTAAGGACACAGGTCGAGATACAGGTATGTCTCAGGCCGTGTGTTGAGACATGGGTGTGTCCTTGGCCGTGTATGTGTGTTGAATTTTGGATAGAGAGATACATGGGAAATGACACGGGAAGCCCTTGGCCGTGTTTACATATGAAAATTTGGACAGTGAGGTACACGGGTCGAAACATGGCCGTGTTCCAAATTGTGTCTTGATTGTGAATTTTATCCAGTAGACTACATGGGGAGAGACACGCCCATATAGTCCTCTTTTGATTTTTTTTATATTATTTTCCTTAAATAATTAAGGGAAAATTTGACTTACGAAGAAGAGCCCATAGGGATCTTACCTAGAGAAGAGAAAGTTTTAAGAAATAAAGTGATTCATTTGGTTAAGGTTTTATGGAGAAATCATTCTAAGGAGGAAGCAACATGGGAAAGAGAAGAAGATATGCAAATTCAATATCCCAATTTATTTTTCTTGTAGGTATGAAAATTTTGAGGATGAAATTTTTTAAGAGGAAGAGAATTGTAACATCCTGCTCTAGAGTTTAACTGACTTATCATAATAAATAGGATTAGAAAATAAGTTTTAAGGACCTATTAGGTTATAGGGAGAACTAGAAGGACTAAGTGGTTATTTGGTTTGGAAAATAATGAGAAGAACACTGTAGCTTCTCCTCTTGCCTCAGTATAGTGAGGAGGCACCTCACTGGCTGTCTGATGCCTTAGGATCCCATTGGAAGGATTTTTCGGACCATTTTTAGGGTTGTAGGCCATACTATCCTACTATACATCAACTAGGTTGAGTAGAATTTAGATATAAAGCTTATAATCTTATGTTTTTTCTTCTTAAATATTAGGAGCACATCCAGTTTAAGCTATAGATCATATATAGTTTAAGCTATAGAGCATAGATCAGAAACAACTAGCTAGTTCTTTACTTTAGTAAAATCAGGTGAGTGGCTAATAATATGACCTTAGTTTTTGAAACTATACATACATACATACATATATATATATATATATATATATATATATATATATATATATATATATCAACAATATTACTCAATAATTGTTTTGGGGACAATGCTTGGTTGTACATATAGCCTTGGAAGCGTACAACGGGGTGGTTAGCCCTTTGGGGGCAGCTCTGTGCATGCATATGACCAACAATATATATACACTTGGGCTGCTCAGTGTCATCATGTGCTCAATATGTCAGCAATCAGCACAATCTTTTGGTTATACATTTAATGAGTGTATGGACTAAAATTATTATGAACGCTCTCTCAGTTTTATAACAACTGTGTAGCTAAATTGATACAGTATTTTAGTTACTAGCAAGTTAGCTTATTAATAAATCATAAGTATTCTTTCAGCAGCTTTATAACTTTTATCAGAGTAGTTCTCATATAATTATGTAATTATTATAGAAAATAACTAATGTTCCCACTTTATTTTATTTTATCCACTCATTGAGTATTTTATACTTACCCCCCTTTTATTTAGGGTTTTTATATTTTTCTACTATAAAATTAAGTCCAATTTGCAAATCTATCCAATTTTTAAAGTTGTGGCGAATTAATACATGAACTTTGTGAATTGTTGCAAATCTACCAAAAGTCAAAATTGCTTATGTTTTTTTAGCTTTTCCACGTGTGTAACTATTGCCACATGTCATCACGTCATCACGCCACATCATCACCAACCCAAGCAATTTTGACT
>CATIWO010415624.1:0-27497 GCA_949673435.1 Macaranga tanarius
GAAAATCCTAATTAATCACATTTAGTTCCCATAGGTCGTGAGTGACCCCTAGTATAGATGTCACGACTACCCAATTAAAAATGAATGCTTTCTATAGATTCACAAGAACCATAGAACATAATTACCGTGCACTAAATGTCCTTTTATTACAAGATCCCGATATTGGCTAGAGTCATAGTTTAGTCAAAATTTAATTGTCTCAATCATATGACCCCACCTTCAGTTTAATTCTTGATAAAACATGACTACTACTAGAAACTCTTTTCTAGCACCGAAACACTTTTCGGATAAGTCGAGTTTGACCTGGCTAGGTACTTATTCATCAAGAATAACTTAGATAACATATCATCTTATCCCAGTTCACTCCAAATAATGAATTCTATCTTGGCCGATCACTCATCCCTACATATAACTGACTAGAGCCACCACACGTTATATACCTGTGCATGGTTAGCACAAGTATGTAAGCGGTAAAAAACTCTAACCAACCATTTGTGGATGACCGCCTCAGGTCAAAGGACTATATGCACCATTATATCCAAGATTGTGATTGTTGACAAAATTGAATTTCCATGTAATCACAAATCTTACGTCACAGTTTGATCCACCCATCACATGAGTATCCACATATCTATTCTGATATCTCATATCAAGTACCATGAGACTCACTACCTCCCACTATTGATATTACATACCGATTAAGGAAAATACACAGAGGTGATAGTCTATGGATTAATATTATCCATTTATTAATCCAACGACTATGAATATTTATAGTATATGTACTAAATGAGTTTGTCACTCATATTATCAACTCTTGATAATAAGCTCATTTAACATAATACTAAAGGGTAAATATTCAAATAAACTTAACACTTAATTTAAATGAATATTTTATTGCCATGATAAAAGTGTAATGTCATTTATTTTATAATAAATGGCACTAGGGCACATCTACACTAACATTTAATATATTACCATATCAAGAATTTTTAATATTCAGTAAATGTTTGGATATTTTTATTTATATCAAATATTTAAGTTCATAAATTAAATTAAGCGCCAATTATATGACGCCAATGGTATATATTAAAATAATTAATCCTACATTGGTTTCATAACTTAGATTATATGGGTTTATATATAAATTGGATACTTTCACTTATTAACAACTTGAACTTTTAAGTTAGATAAAGGTCTAATTGGTGTATTCTCGGGCTATTTTCTTCAAGTTTCTAACATAGTATCAGAGCCGCCGTCGATGTTCAAAATATATTCTTTCCACACAATAGTTCTTAATTGAAATACCCTTCCTCTTGCCACGTGGTCAGGCCCAGTATTAAAAACAATTTCACTATGCGAGCTTATAGGGCCATTGTGCCACATGCTAATCGGGCCTAGCATATGTCAAGGAGTTGTGTTAGAACAATTAATCCCATATTAGTTTTATAATTTAGATTAAGTGAGTTTATATACTAATTGGATACTTCCATTTAATACTTGAGCTTTTAAGTTGGACAAATATTCAATTGGTGTATTTTCGGCCCACTTCTCTAAGTTTCTAACATGGTATTAGAGTTGCTGCTGATATTTAAAATACATTATTCCCGCACAATTGTTCTTAATTGAAATGCCCTTCCTCTTGCCGAGTGGTCGGGTCCAGTATTTTTTTAAAAAAAATTTACCATGTGAGCTTATCAGGCCATTATGCCACATGCTAATCGGACCTAGCCTTAATTAATCCCACATTAGTTTTATAACTTAAATTAAATGAGTTTATATACCAATTGGATACTTCTACTTAATAGTTTGAGCTTTTAAGTTGGATAAAGGTCTAATTGGTGCATTCTCGACCTATTTTCTTCAAGTTTCTAACAGTATAGCATTGAAATTAATTAGAATTTTTTTGTATGTGAACCACTCGTAGAATTTATTGGATTCTAACTAATCTAGTTCGATTTGAGTAAAACTACAAAGGTGGAAAAAATATTCTTAATTTCTACACTTGGTATAACATTAAAATTAATTAGATTCTATAATTTTAATTTCTAGACTGATTGTATGAAATTGCTGGAAATTAAATAATTTAGTGGTATAAATTCATTCAAAACATCAATAAATTAAAAGTTTGATCCTTACCTCTTTTTCTCCCTGGTTCAAAAAAAAAAAAAAGGGGCACCCTTGGTTGTATGAAAGTATTCAAATCTAGAGTACATTGCAGGAGCCTTCAATGTCAAAGGCAAAATTTCACTTTTGGCTGAAAACTCTAATTATTTAATATACTATACTATAGTCATAGCTTATTTATGCTAATTTTCTCATACTAATACAGATGAGATCAAATATTCTCTCATATCTTCATCAGCCGAAAGAACTATACATATATCAAGAAGTGGAACTGCACATTCCTTTTCCCCATGAAACAAAGCCATGAACTTTCCTTCATCTCTTCTTTTCATTATGTTGCTGCTCTCCCTCTACCATCCCTTCCCTCTGCCCTGTTCGGCTTTGCGAAAACTTGAAGGTTCTTACATTATTGATCTTTAGCTCTCATTCTCTATTCTCTAGATCTCCAGCTCTCTCTTATACTGACTATTCTTGAATTTGGCTTTCATTAATTTAGATGATGAAGTTGTCAGGTTTATATCATTATCAGATCTTGAAATGGTCGTGGTAAGCACACACACATATATATATACACACGCGCGCGCACCGCACTTATATGAAAATAATCTTACTCAATGAAAGAATTTTTAATTAGGGTTTGTTTGTTTGTTTTTTTCAGAAAGATTTACAGTCATTTCGTGGAAGGGGCCATGTCCAAAGGAAAGAATTGCATGAAGTACATTCAGGACCCAATCCCATCAGCAATACCATTCCTCAACAGAAATGGGCTACAAGGTTACCAAGACACCCATGATCGACTTGCTTTCTCTTTCTTATTTTTCTCACCATTTTCTGATATACAGTGTTGACTTAGAAGTTGCATAATTAACAATGGATTTTTTTTTTCTTGAACTGAATTAACAATGGTTACTGGTCTATAATCCAATGCTTTTGACTTGTAATAATTATCATAGAATCAACTTTGACTACATGAATTGAACTGGAAAAATCCACTTTTGCATGAACTTAACCCATCCAAATCCAAATTATTACAGATAAAAGGTGACGAAAAGAAAATATATATAAAAAGAAAGTATTCCAACATGATTTTACATTAAACATGTCAAAGAATCATTAATCCATGTACAAGTACTTGCCTTGCCTATAATGAGTTTTAATATTTCTAGCTTATTAATGGAGTAATCAATTTTCATTTTCTGTTTTCTAATTCGTCTTTTGCGTGTTTATAGAGTTCTACATGTCATATGAACCCAATTTTCAATTCTGAGTTATATTTCTTTTCTCAATTCAAAGTTGCTGACTAATTGGCTAGTTCGAAAAGATTTGTGATTGAAGTTTACTAGAATGATTCATTCATTCACATAATATGTTCGCTTACAATAAGTTAAAGAGTATTTAAAAGAGGGTGCATACCTTTTTTTTTTTTTTTTTGAGCTGGATGGTGCATACTATTTGATTATGCTTTTAGTCATTACTTTTATAAAAGCTAGTCAAAAAAAGTTTTCACTATGAAATTTAACTTCAAGAATAATCTTTCACCCGAAATTTCCCTAAAAGCAATGGCTGCAAATGTAATTGTCAATTGGGAGCTAGTTAATTTGCCAATAATATGACACCTTTTTATCATGAGAAATCGATGGAGGTGATAGAAATGATAGTATACTATATAAAAGATGATGCAATAAGAATTGAAAAAAAGTGAAATTTATTTTTTGGGTGTATATGCATAGTTAAATTTGCAATATACATTACATGCGTCATATGTTTATTTTTGGTGTATATCCAATAGTTAAATTTGTCTTATATATTACAATGTGTCATATTTTTATTAGTTTAATATAGAATATTAACAATATGTAATATAATGATTGGATGTAATATTTTAAGCGTTGAGTAAATATTTTTTATAAAAAAATATTGGATAGCACAGTGATTATTTCGTAAATAATGATTACAATTTAACAATTTTTTTTTAATAATTTAGCAAATATTTTAAATGAAAATTTGTGTGAGTGTGTTTTCAACAGGAAAAAAATTGGAAGGATTATGCTCCTAATAGATTCATTTAGACTCAATTTTTATTAACTAGTTAGAGTTTTTATAGCTATAGAGTGTGGGATTTCATTATAAAATAAAATTGTCCTTTGAAAACTCAAGAGGGTGTAGATGAATTGGCATAAGACTCTTCTCGAATGGATATTAATCTAGATATGGTACGAGTTTAAAGGTGTTCTAATAAAAAAAAAAGCCATTTCAAAAATTATCTATTTTTAAGAAGATTTCATCTAAATTAATCTTTTAAAAAATCAAAATCCTTTCTTTAATGTTTTCATGAGTTAATAATAAGAAATATGGCAGGCACTCTAATAATAGAAATAAAAGATACCATGAGCTGGACGACACTACAATTGCAAACATACCTAGGCCAAAGCATGGAAATGACACGAGTTTTATTTAAAAAAATATGAATTTCGACATATAAATTAAGAAATACTATGCTGAAAATAACTTTTAAAATTTTATTTTTAAGAGATATTTGTGTCCTCTTTCAAAAAAAAAAAAAGAGATATTTTTATCATTTGTCTGTACTGAAAATCAATTTGAAAATGTAGAACTTATCTATTGTTGGACAGACTCAGGAGAAATATATTGGTTGAGTTATGTGTAATTCCACTTAGATATTTAATTTTAAGTAATTTTATTTTATTCACATTGCACATGAATTATAATAGTTATACTTACTATTTAAATTAAAATTAATTTAGTATACATATTTGTAAAAAATGTATTTACTTTCTTCAATAATAATTTAAACTTACAAATATTAAATTTAATTTTATATTTAAAAACTAAAAAATTACAGTACATTATATTTTGCTCCATTCTTAAAATTATTTATTAATATAATGTATTCTTACAAAATCTTATATATTAAATAATTAATTAAGTTATATTAATTTCATATTTAAAATAACTTTAAGATATTATATCTCTCCATTCTAATTTAAAATTCAATAGCAATAGAACGTATCCCTGGATAGGTTTATATGTTAAATAATTACTAAAGTCATTTAATTTTTAAGTTAATTTTATTTTAATAAATTATATATTAAATCAGCATTTTTTTCATACTTCAATAAAACTATTTATGAAATAACCAATTATATATATTCTTCTTATTTGAATCAAGTTATTTTTCAATTATAATTGAATTACATATTAAATAGCTAAAAATTCAGTTTTAAATTTAATTAATAAATGACTGTATTGTCCTATTTTAGACGAACAAATTGTAAAAAATTTTTTGAAAAGAAAATAGGAAGACATGATTTCTGATATTTTTTTAGAGGCAAGTCAACTGTGACATGATTATTGATATATATACAAACATCATAAGATAAATAGAAAAAAAAAATAATTTTGTAAATAAATTCTTTTATGTCAAAAGAATTAACTTATAAGTTTTGTTCAAATTATTAAATTTTGATTTTGTATTAGAGATATATAGATTTGGTAAGGGTGTTTATATTACAATGAAATATCTAATAGCAAAATGAAATGAAAGTGTTTACAGGAGTTCTGCAAATGGCAACTTCCTATCTTCTAAGCTAAAGAAAAATTTTGCCTGCTTCAGTGAATAATTTTCCTTTTTTATAGGGTATTGGATAGGGGTGTTCATGGCCTCCGAAATGGCCGAATTGAAAATCGAATCGACCCTATTCGGTTCAGTTCGGTTTGTATTTTTAGAATTTTTGAATTTTTTGAATCGAATCGAACTGAAATTTGGTTCGGTTTGGTTTTATGTAAAAAAAATTTTTATTAACCGAAATAACCGATTTTTTTATTTTTTATTTTAATTATTCTAAATATTTGTTAAAAATGTATACAAATATATACAAATTTAATATAAAAATAATTAATATTTTAAAATTTTCGGTTCGGTTTTCTATCCAAAAATTTCAGTTCCGTTCAGTTCGGTTTTGGACCAAATTTGGTTCAGTTCGATTCTGATTTTTTCAAATTCGATTATTCCGATTCGGTCAGAAAATTACCCAAAAACCGACCGATGAACACCCATAGTATTGGATGACAATTTTGTAGTTTTTGGAGATATTAACTTAAATGGTGGCTTCATTTCGGTCAATCTTGAAACTAGGATCTTATGATTTTGAATACAAAACAAAAACCTCACATGATATTTTTTTAGTTTTTTATTTTCACACGTAAAGTTTTTTTTTTGTATTTTATAATTTGAAAAAATATACAAAAACATAAAAACATATGATAATTATTTTTAAAAATTGATTTAAGTTCTTTTTTTTTTAAATGAAAAGTTGATCGAAGACCCAAATTAATTTTTTTACATAAATGAATTATTTATTTCATCAGTTCATTAAAATGATTAAAAAAAAGAGGTAGGAGTTTTAGAACAAATTGTTCCTCTTTTTTTTTATCATATAATCAATTGATCAAACGAATATTTCATTTTTATATATATATAATTTAGTTTGGATCTTTAACTTTTAATGTAATGTTAAATTCATAAAAAAAAAAAAGAATAATTAATTTAAGTATAGTATTTATTAATTTAATTTAATATTTGATATATGACAATGATAACTTCAATCAAATTTTAAAAATAATTATTATATATTTTTATATTTTTGTATATTATTTAAAAATATAAAATACAAAATTATTTTACATTTTAAAAATTCAAATAATAATTATTTTTTTTTATCAAATACAATGATTAAATTATATAAATGTTTTATTAAAAAGTATTTTAGGAGAGTTTGATTTCACATCAAAAGTAAAAGGATCGTAGTGAATCTTTACATGTTCAACTTAAACATTTGACCAATTTATTAATCGAACAAAAAATTTAACTAAAGGTGACGCATATTTTTAAATCGTCAAAAAAAAAAAAAACAAATGTAATGTATTATGTCGAACCTGTAGTGAACAGTAATTTACTATCTCCATTTGTTCGAGGAAAATATTCTATTTCATAAAAAATATTTTTCAGAAAAATAAAATATTTTTTTATGTTTGGCTACAACACTAGAAAAATAGTTGAAAAATATTTTTGGTATTTAATTTGCAATAGATTTTTTCCTAAATTATACAATATTATATAGAATTGGTAACATTATTTTTATTTTTCTCTCTTTTTTTATATTTGATAAGCATTCAAGTCTTAAAAAATAACTTTCTATTGTTAGAATGGCAAGTTGTTTTCCCATATTTTCAAGTTATTTTCCTTTGACTAATAACTTATTTTCCTTTGACTTATTTTATTTTGGTAACCAAACATTAGAAAATATAGGAAAATATTTTCAAGAAAAATATTTTCCACAAACAAACGGAGCCTAAATAACATAATTTATTTTTATATATTTTCATTTATATGGCTGCATAACATGCAGAATTTTTTGGTTAACAATTCATATAGTAATATTATCTCAAATTATTACATAGAGAAACACTAATTTAAAATATCCTTATTTTGTATACATTTCTATACATTAAATGATCTACGAAGATTATTGTCAAAAAAAAATATAAATATCTACGAAGACAAATTGGCTAAAGTGTCAATTTGCCCCCTGAACTTAGATTTGACGGCTAATTAACCCATAAATTTACTTTTTGGATAATTATTCCATTAACTTGGTAAATCCAGTCAATTAGCCTAGATTACCTTTATAGCAAAATTTAATTTCATCCAAAATAAAGTTTTTAACTAATTCGCCCCAAAACTCATATATATTGATTAATTTGGTCCAATTTGTCAAATTTTACTGTATATAAGATATAAATTAGTAAAAATTAAATTGAAAATTTTTATTTTTTTAGAAATAAATGTTTATTTTAAAATATAAATTAAAAAATAAATCAAAATTATCATTTATTTTTTCAATTTTTAATTTAAAAATTAAATTTCGTCTATTCAAGTTTTCAAATTATAATTGAATAATATTCATGTATATAATAAAATTATTATGAATGTAATTTTAAAAATTATTAAATTTAATTTTTAACTTTTAATCTATAAATATTAATACATATAAAAAATATATGAGTAAAACGAAGAAATTGAGAATATCAAAATTTTAGATATATATAAAAAAATTTTAAAAAAGTTCTTATTCAAAAAATTTTCAAAATTTTTATTATTACAATTATGTGTCTTATATATTTGTAAATCTGACATAAATTTAATCTAATTACTAATGTATAAAATATTTTAGGTGAATTAGGTACAAAAATAACAATGTGACCTACCCACATGAAAAAGTGTAGAAGTTTTTATATAAAATAATAAAATTAAATTTACTTCAAAATTATTATTTTTAAGTAATTCATCCAAAATATTTTATAAATTATTAGTCATGTTCAATTTATGTCAAATTTATAAATATATAATATAAATAAATTTAAAGTTAAATTTTTGAATGAATTTTTTAAAGATTTTTTCTCTATTTCTTTTAAAATAAATATAGAATTAAATAAATAAATTCACAAATTAAAATGCCAAAAATAATATTTTGTGGCTTACATATAGTTAAAATTTTTTATGTTCTCAGTCTTTTACTTTTACTCACTCACTTTTTATAACTCTTAATATTTATGCATGTCAAATAAAAAATTTTAAAAATGAAATTTTTTAATTTTTTAAATACCACATTCATAATTATTTAATTATATACATGAGTGCTATTCAGTTATAATAGAAAATTGAATAGATGGAACTTAATTTTTTAATTTTAAAATTTAACAAATAATTGATCATTTTAATTTAATTTTTTGTAAAATAAATTAAAAATAAATTATATTTTATTTTTATTTTCAATTAAATATTCATTCCTAAAAAATAAAAAAAAAATTTCATTTTTACTAATTCAAAACTTATTTTGTAAAATTTGACAAATTGGACCTAATTAGTGAATATATAAAAGTTTTGGATAAATTAGTTAAAAAATTATTTTGGACTAAATTGAACTTTGATGTAATGGTAACTAATATGGGCTAATTGGCTAGATTTACCAATTGACAGAATAATTGGCTAAAAAGTTAATTTATGAGATAATTGGCTATCACATCCAATTTAAGGGGCAAATTAACGCTTTAGCAGAAGCAAATAAAACTACTAAATAGGCATATTTTACTGTTTTAAAAGTGATCGGCGAAATGTTAACTTCTATATTACAAAGCACTACAACTTATGCATATATAAGTACTTAAAAATTACGCAACAAGATAGTAAATTATGGCAGTGACAGATGATAATTTATTTGTATGTATGTATGTGTATATATATATTTGGAATATGAATATTATTCCTTTAAATTATTTAAAATTTTTAATTAATAAGATATTTTTCATTGTTTTAGTACTAAAAAGTGAAAAACAATTTCAGAAATAAACGAAACATAGAAATCACCATGGCAGATTGGTTTTTTTAATGCAATGAATGTATGAACAATATTTATCCAAATATTGCTTTGGTGAAGATTTTGTTGGTCAAGTAATCTTTCAAACGATTTAAAGAGAAAAAAGAGGAACATTATGAAAAGCATAATTGTACAATTCTGATGAAAATAAAAAGCAACTTAATTATTCTTTTTGTTGCTGTTTCCTTTTGGAAAAAGTAATTAAAAAGTGTGGCAAAACCCAAAACAATTGTCATCGAATCTGTGTTGATGGGAAGTATGGTCAAGTAAGGCCAAAATATGTGAATTATTATTTCCTCAATCATAACAACTATTTTATTTTCGTTGTTTGTATCACCGATTAAATTATTCTTTTACTTATTAATTCTAACAATTAATACAATAATATATGATCATAATATCTAAAATGATTTTAAAAAATTTATATTATTAATTTAAATATTTTAAAATGTAAAATGATTTAATAAAATATAAAATTTTATTAATCTAAAGGAAGCAAGTTAGGCATAATCATGATCGTGGGGGAGACTCCCAGAACTCCTCAAAGTCTTTGGTCACAATTGTGAAGAGTTATCACGAGCCAATTACGATTGTGAGCTCATGATCACGATCATATGGAAAACTCCCAGAACTCCTCACGGTTCTTGTCACGATCGTGACCATCCTCGCGAGACAACCCCCAGACTTCCTAATGGCTACTTTAAACTCCAACAACTATATTTTTAAATGTCACAATCATGAGTACTCTCCTCATCTCTTAAATTGAATCAAAGTCTACTAATGAGGTTTTGAATGATGAATTGTAGGTTCTTGCTATGCAAGAAGAATTCAATCAATTTAAGAGAAATAATATATTGAAACTTAGTTCCTAGATCTAAAATCATCCTATTATTGGTACCAAGTGAATTTATAGGAATAAACTCAATGATCAAGTTATCATTACAAAGAATAAAGCTAGCTTAGTAGCCAAAAGTTACAATCAAGAAGAATGCATTGATTATGATGAAACCTTTACCCCCGTTGCAAGGTTAGAGGTCATTAGAATGTTACTTGCATTTACATCATATATGAAGTTTAAATTATTTCAAATGGATGTTAAGAGTGCATTCTTGAATGGTTACATTTAAGAGGAGGTTAATGTTAAATAACCTCTAGAATTTGAAATTCATGAATTTTCTAATTATGTTTTCAAATTAACCAAAGCACTATATATTTTGAAAAAGCTCTAAGAGTTTAGTGTAAAAGGTTAAATAACTTTCTTTTATTATTGGAATAATAATGAATGAAAACTAGTACAAAGTTTGACTAATGATTATATTTTACTAATTATGTATATTAGATATTAAGTTAACTCATAGGTACATATTTGATAAATTATATACTGGATCAACCTGAAATTACCATTATTTTCTATATGACAAGTTCTATATTTTGACACAATCTAATATTATCTTTACCAGGATGATGGAATAGATTGTTATTGCATACAAAGTAAATCATATGAGGAATGTGAGTGATTAAGAGGGAATTTGTCCCTCATTTATTATGAGAAAAGATATCAATGGGCCGTTATATATATTAGATTGAAAAAAGTGCACGGCCATACTGGAATGAATTGATAAAAGTTATCAATATCATTCTACATAAGATTAAGAAATAATATAATTGAATTATATAAGAATGATATAAACCATGTCTTATGTTTAATCAGAATGTCGTGTATCAAAAGACTTTAGTACTTATTGTGGAATAGGTTATGTCGGATTATCGACCTTCATATAACTTGGATAATCATAATGTTTTATTAGAGACCGCTTATGATTTGTCATCTAAAAGTAGAATTTAAAGCATGTTGCCAACGTCTCATCTAATCAATACGAGAAGCTCGAGGTAGGTGTCACCAGAGTGAACTCTCTCTCGTCCTTCCAACAATATGGCCTGCTTTTTATATTTTTGGTGAGAATTAGAAACCCTCATATTAATTTAATCGAATTGTATAGATCTTGTGAGGGTTTGTGAATTTAAAAATTTTAATTTTTACTACATTTTCAAACCATGAAACCCAATAGTGACGAGGTGTCCCAATCTAATTAAGACATAACTTTTGATGGCCAAATTATTTCCAACTTGTACCAATTTGAATTGATATTATATAAAGGACCTTTGGAGCATGAAAATCATCATCTATATCATTCAAAACATTTTATAGCATAGATAAACACTTTCGATTATATTCTTAGCATAGTTACAAGATTGTAAAAGTGGAGCTAAATCAAAGGAGAGCCATTCAAATGGAACGAGAGAGTTTTTCTAATTTCTTCTTATTCTATTATTATGTTTGCTAAAACTACTATGATTTGCATTCTTATATTTATTAATATGAGCAGCCAAAAATCTTGTGTGCTAAAGTGATCTAATTAGCTTGGTGATGCCTTAACCCTTTATTTTTATTAACCTAATTTAAGAATTTTTAGCATATGGATTTTGTTTTTGTGCTTGATGTCATGCTTTGCAATTTAGTATATATGTTTATATATATTTAAGTATATTAAGATCAAGAGATAATATATGCTCAGATTGTTATAGTTTAACAATTAAATTGCTTTATTTAAGTATTTTAAAACGAGAGAAAATTAACACTTAATGACCTAAAACAAAATCTGTTAACTTCAATAATGAGTAGAGATATCTATTGAATATTAGTATTGCATGATTATTTTTTATTCTTAAGTTTAGTTAAAGATTTATTAAGTTAATTTTAGTGAGGAGAGAGTCCATAAGTTAATACTTGAATTAACTAAACAATCTTATAATTTCTTGAAAAAGAATTATAAAAAATTAAGTGGTAGCATCATATGCATTATTCTTGGTTAGGTTAGGATAATTAAGTTGGCAAAAGATTCAAGTGAAAGGAAAAGTTCTAGTGCATTGCATCTCATTTATTATTTTCTTAAGTTCAATTCAAATTTGTTTTGTTAAGTTCTATTTATTTTTTTTTCATAAATTTAATTGATTCGTTTAGACAAGTAGTTGACAAAGTGAAACAATAATTAATAACTATCTTTATAGAAATGATACTCATGTTTAACAACTACTATATTACTTACATGATGTGTATGATTGTAGAAAGATCCAACTAGGGGCTTTTGAAGTTAAATTATGAGTTATTTTGGTGTAAAAGGGTCAAACCCTTAGTTACTAAATGGAATGGGCAACTAGTTGTTTATAGCTAGGTTGGATACTCTTTGCTAAAACTGGCTATTCCTCTAGGATAATTGACTATTCAAGAAGCTACTCTAGCCATCTTTCTATAAAAACTCTATTTCCTTCAAGGATGGGTCTTATGCCATATACTTCCTTACTTAGTGATAGATATTATATATATTTAGTTTAGATTATCATAAATGGTATTGTTCCTTGTTTAGTTTCAAATTTTCTTCATTAAAGTTTGCATTTTCACATCAATAACCAATAATTTATACACCTTCTAAGTCATCAAATAGGCTTAATAAACCTAATTTATTTATCTTCCTATCTTAGGATTGTTATATGGATGCAAGTAGGATTAGAATGACTTTAAAACTTGTTTATTTACATATTTTAATCTTAACTTGATCATTTTCAATGAAAGGATAGAGCTCATCCATCATCTACATCATGCATTTTATGCTAACTATCATGTTAATCAATAATCAAGCTAAGTCATTTACTTTTTTACAATTACTTTCTTAAAATTTACTTGTAATTTACTTTGATGTAATTCACTTTTTTATAATTTATTTTATGTTTTGCATAAACTTCTCATTAAGTTCTTATGTAAATATAAATTATTCATTGCATATTGCATGTAATAGTTAGTTCAACTTAGTAACCATATATTGAAAGCATTATATCAATATAGGGAAGTTAGTATATATTTTGGAACTGAGTGGACTAAAGGTACTTATGAACCTTCCCCTTTTATATGTAGCACTCAAACTCTAATGTTTTTATCCATATTGTGGGTGAATTTTGCTGTGAGCTAGGGATCAAGTATGCCTTAGACCTTAACCAAACAATTTTCTAGCTAATACCAGGTTATAACTCCATTGTTATCCTAGTTTGGCTTTAGGGCAATAAGTGCTCCAGTAATCCATGTAGAGGTGTACTTTCAATATTTCCCTCAAACATCCTTTCCAATTTCCCTCAAAAAAGAAAAAAGGACCGTGAATAAATTACTATTGATATAATATATTATGTCAATAATATGTTTAATACATTCATGATTAAGTTAGCATCTTATAAAAAAAATAATCTTATTTACTTATCCATAAGATTCTCATCTTGAACCATCATTAGCCATAAATCAAGGATTTTTAGACCGTAAATGGACTAATCGAATCCAACAAGTTATAAAATTGCCTTATTAAAGATACTATTAATGTATAAATGTAAGGCAAAATGTTTATGAATATCAAAGTAAAATTAGTTTCACGAATGCACTAATGCCATTTGCTAATCATTTAGGATGGTCATATTAGACCACCATTAAGCATTAAAAGGGGATTTAATCCTCTCATGGACTAATCACATTTAACAAGTTATCACTTTAGAGTTTAAGAGACTATTTTTACACCTGATGTGAGTGATAAGAGTATGATTAATAAGAACATAAAATTCAATATATTGGTGAGCATTATTATGACACCCACCTCACTAGAACTTTTACTAGATGATCTTTACTCAACATCATCTAACACGAGTACTTATGTGGTAGAACATCAATAATATTAAGATATCTTAACCTATTCTTCACTTTAATTTAACTTATTTCTATTTATTAGCATTGATAAAACTTATAATACTAATATATTATCTTTTTTACTTATAGTGGGGCTTAAGATATAGATGTCTTCGACTTATAAATTTATGACACAAATTTGTTACTTAAATTCTTCATATATAAGCATCCCAAATGATTGCTTTTATTCATGAATGTATACAAGCTCTAAATTACAACTTTGTAATTAATATTTATAATACAAGGATAATCTTCTATAAATAGGATCTAACACTTAATGATCCATGATAAGAGCCTATAACACTCACAAGATGAACATGTGCATAAACTTCTTAACCATATTTTAAAAAGCTAAAGAAAAAAGTATTTTTTCACCATTAGCTATCTTAGCCTTAACTATCACAAGATGGTATGTTGTTATAAAATCCCAAAAATTCTTCTATAGCCAATAACTGCTACTTTAAAGAAGTTATAAAAAGTAAATGAGTAATTTTCAAAAAAATATCTAGCAAGTGGTCATAATAACAAAAGATTCATACTAGCCCATATTATTTACATCTCATATATGGTTATTTAAACTGACTCATGACCAACTAGCTTTCTGCTCGTCATATTATTATACAATTTAGTAATTCCCTTATTCACCTTTTATGCTAATAATATTCTTTCCATTAATAAGGATCTCATTCTTAGGATAACTAATATACCTTTACAATAATGCAAAATTCATAGTTTTCAATTCCTTTCTCAAACCATATACAAGCTCCTGGCCTTTTAATTATTAAATAAAATCCTTTAGTCATCAATTTATATGACTACACTTTTAGTCTTCTCAACTCGATTAGGGCAATTCCAGGTAAAAGTTTAATCTCAAATTCTATTTTCTTATTTAGAGGTAATCTTAATAGATCATCCCAAAAATATATATACAAATTCCTTCATTACTAGAAAATTTTGCAAACATATTCCTTTATTTTCATTATCAACTTTAAAAGAATGATACACTTTACTTTTTTTTCCATAAATGCTTCACGGTTGTTATCATAGATACTGTAATAAAATTTTTTACGTTTTTCCTTTTTATTTTGTCTTTTTCTCTAGTCTCAACTTTAATTTTACTTGGTTTTCAAAGTAATTCGCATTCATATATTATCTAGAAAATCAATCCATTTCCAATATTGGATCAAATTCATAAATATATAAATAGTGTAAAGTCAGTGTCATCTTATATTTATTGTCTTATTTTTACTAATATATCTTTAAAGGATAATTCACAAATACTATTATATTCTTTTAGTTTACAACCATTAGCTCATCAAGGTTGCATAATAGAAATCTTAAATATAATAGTAACTAAATTTACTACTAAAAGATATATAGAATCCTTGCATGTATCTTACTCTTAGTATCATTACGGTGCACACCCATGCTTAATGTTCATCATTATTATATCAATAATACTTGATGCTCTTATTTTTTCTTGTTTGGTTATGCAAACATTATACTAATACATTATACATACTATACACAGATCTTATATGCTATATGAAATATCATATTACATTTACTACATTATAGTGTAACAATTGCTTCTACTCTCTAAGTACCTATAACTAGCACTTAGTTCATACTATCATTTTTCTTATTGATGATCAACTAAATTGAGTATTGAATTTAGGCTTACTTATATTGTTCCAATTCTATATCAAACTTTTTTTCATTTTCTTTCCTCTCCTCAATGGAATAAATATTCTTAATATATTTATATAAATCCTCATAAAAATAATATTCCAATAGGTCATATCCAACTCAACCTTAACCTCTAATCTTACAAATGACACCACCTCTTCTAATTTATACTATTAGCTGAAATATAGGATGAATTAATTTAAAAGGTTACACCATGAAATCATAAATTTCATATGCTAATATTGACAAAATTTCAAGCAACACTTGTGTATACATAATCTATTTAACGTATGCTTTAATATTAAAAATTGTGGCACCTACCTCATCAATACCCTTGTTAGATGATCTTCATTCAACATTATCTAACACAAGTACTAATTTGGCAGAGCATCAATAATATTAAGATAATTTAGCCTATCCTTCACTTTAATTTATTTTTATTTGTCTAGCATTGATCAAACTTATAATATGAATATGTTATTTTTTTACTTATAAATACAAATTCAGATATAGATGACTTCAATATACAAATTTATATGACCACAAATATACTACTTAATATTTACAAGCTCCAAATTATAACTTTGTACTTAATATTTATAGCACCAAGTAGAACCTTTCCTAAATAATATCTAACACCTAAGAGTCCACAATAAGAGCCTTTAAGACTCACAAAACAAACATATACATAAAACCACATTCCAAAAAGCTAAAAAAAATGTATTTCTTCACCATTTGCTATCTTAACCTTGACTATAACAAGATGATATGTCATTATAAAATTCTGAAAATTCTTCCATAGCCAATAATTGCTACTCCAAAGAAATTATAAAAGGTGGAGTATTTTTCAAGAAAATACCTAGTGAGTGGATATATGAATAACTAGAGAATAGTTAAAATACAAATAAAGATGCCTAAATTCAATGCAAGGGCATAAATCACAAAAAAAAAAAGGAAACTTAACTCAGATACACATGATGTAAGAATTATTAAAGATTGTAATGATAATAACTTTTCAATAATATAACCACATTTTACATTCAAGTGTTCATGCCTTTAATGATGATCATATCCTTTGTTATACAATACTTGTTAATCTCACATATAAGTCGACATACGTATATTCATATTTTTCTTAACATACTCTGAAATACCTCCACATTATTATCACTAGAATGTAGGCCATATTTAGCATTATGGTCCACCCCAATGTTTATATTTACATTTTTAAAATAAATCATCTTTAACATTAGGTGCAAACCATTTTCAACATTTGAAGTAAATCATACTCATCATTTGGAGCAAATTTCATTTAATACTAAAAATAACTCATAATAGGTTTAATAAGCATATCATGCTTTATCATTATAAGCAAATAATATTAAATCATTATGAGCATATCTCATCAATATTTGGAGCTTATTACTTCATGTACAAGTAGATATCAATATGGCTAATACTCACACCACATCGAAGGCCAAAAAGATTAGTATGCATACGACAGCTCTTAAGAGTACCGCTTGAATTTGCCCAAATGCATCACAAACTTTGTCCGAAAGATATTATAATTAATATCATAGCCATAAATCATAACTTATCACTCACATAGAGCAACTTCATCACGATGACTACAACAATATTCATAATTTTGTCAAGTCTTATCGAATGTTATACCCCAAGCATGGTCTTACATCTCACCATTTATGGTAAAACATAGTGCCTTGGACACAGTCTTATAATTTTCCAATCCTACCATATCTCAAGCACAGACTTACTATCTCTTGGTAATATATGTGATCATGCTCATGCTCCTTATTATTTGATGGACATTTATACAAATTATTTACTTTTTTATCATTATTATTCGGTTGATAATTTCTTATAAATTATTGTTTAATATATTTTTTTGGCCAATTAAACTATTCATAATTAAATTTTTCATTTCTCAGAATCTCTTTTCAAACTAAATCATAAGTTTTAATACAAAATCATAATTCAATTTATAAACTATAATTCAAAATTATTTTAAGCCACAAAGCACTATTTAAATATATTTTTCTCCTCAAGATTTATTAATTTAATAATTCAATATCTCTAATTAGGACAGAGGATTCTTAATATGTATATATAACATAATCCAAATATATCAACTCTTAATCAAGACTTTAAATTATAATCCTTTCAATACTATAAATTTAATTCATCATGAAATGCCTCAATCAAGAGCCTAGTATTCATTAACTCCTAAGTTCAACCTTGTGTTTGTATTATCCGTATTGTATTAGAACTTCAAAATAACTTTATACTGAATTCACATGTTTTAACAAAATCTTAAATCAACTTAATCAATTATCACCATGGCCACTTAATAATTTAAATATAATTAACCTATTAAGTATCATTTCAAATCATTTTTAAGTTTTAACCATCTGTTCAAGGTCATCACAAATTTTTCACAAACTTGGCCAATTTTATTATCATTATTGTCCATATTGGGGCTAATTTTATGTTCTTAATTTAGCCACTTAAATCTCAATATTCAAACCACTAATCCATCATAAAATTATCATATAAACTTAGTTAAGCACATAACAAATATTCTAGCAAAGATTCAAGAACAACCATGCTCAAATGCACATCCAAGATTAACTAGTGCTCTCGATAGTACAATTAAGATAGATTTTTAAGGTGACTTTTCTCCAATATTACCACACTCTGAAGACTTATATTTCTATCAAAATTAATATAGACAAATAGTACAATATGCCCTCAAGGTGTATGACAACATTTAGACTCACAAGAGACTAATTAGATAATTGAATCAATAGGTTATATGTGATTAACAACATATAGAGCATATTTTCAAACCCCTATTTTAGTTCATCATTTAACAACTAAATCTTAAATTTTCAAACCCCTCTTTTATTATTAAAATAAATAAAAAACATCAATAAGGATATAGCAAGTGTCTTTGCAAAGATTTAGGAATAACCATATTTGAATACACACTACAACAAAGGGTGATTAGAGACGATAAAATCCATCGTCAATTTTAATTAGCAATATACTTTAACCCATAGGAAAACAAGGGGTCACTAAGTGAATTAGTGATGGTTTTGTCAATCCATCGCTAAGGTTCATGATAGATTAGAAATGAAATACTTAGCGATAACATGTTGACCGTCACAAAGTTTTTGGTCTTAATTGCATGTGAATTTAGTCACTAATTAGTGACCAAATGGTGATGGATTTTCTAATCAGTTGCTAAATGTTTTTAATAAAATAAATTATTTTTTGATATAGTGATGACTAAATTCATCACCAAAATGAAAAATATTTTTAAATTTTTTTTTCATTCATTCCTTTTAGTGTATGAATTTTATGTTATAACTTATTAAAATAAAAACTAAAGGCACATAAGCACTATAAATAACACGGAAGAGATGAATCAATAAGTGGAGGATTGTCGTCTATTCAATCGTCAGTGTATATCCGAGAAGATGACGATCCATCGATTGGAAGTTCGGAATGCATGCGAGCCATAATATCCCTTCATTCTTGCTACATTTGGCTCATGGCCTTCTGCTCCTACTGAAGAGACTGGATCTATCTTAAAACTTATGCACACTCAGTTTCGAGCTCTTTCTACTCTCGTTCTTGCTTCAATGTGAGAGCTTCTACTCACGCTCTAGCTCATATTGAAGCATCTAAATCTGCTCTTTCAGTAACTAATGTTGAACTAGGTGAAGTATACGAACCTCATATGGTGCAAAAGTAAAATGGGCTAATATGCTAGTATTGCTTATGGAGTTAGGGTAGAGAGAAGAAGCAGGTGATCCAAGTCTGTATATGAGCTGCTTCTTCTCACTACTTACATCCTCTAGATATAGACTCATCATATCGATTGTAAGTGACTACGACCCATCCTCAGTATAATGCAGCCTCAACCATCTATATTATCTTATTTTATAACCAATTAAAAGAAAATGTTAGACATTTAATAAAATCATTAAAGAGTAATATGATATTGATTTCTAATTAACTTATATTAAGCTTTTGTGATCGACAATCTATAAAGGTTCCATCCTTTTTTGTATGGGCCATGTTGAAGATATTCTAGGGAATAGGCACCCACTACAACTCCTTAGTCTGAATAAAAAATCATTACCTTGTTAATTTTATTATATATATGATCAAATTATAAAACATCTTCACAAAATAAAAATCTACTAAAAATGATTATTAATTCTTTAATTTGCTCAACAATGCTACATGAACCACCAATGTGCTTCATAACACCAGTCCCTAGACTTTTAGTCTTATTCAAATGGTTGGCTTTGACTGTAACAGACTTATATTGCCACTTAGGAATCTACCTATGGGCCTGCCACTTATCCCAAATCTCCTGTTGCACTCCATTTTGTTTAATCCCCTTTTTCTCTAATTATACAATGTTTTATTATACTGAGTCCCACAGACAGACCACCACATATCGTAGATCTATCTTTCCTTAGACTCAAGCCAATAAAATGCCTTTTGCATTATATATATATATATATATATAAGAAGTTTTTGAACAACATGGGAATGTCACTCAAAGTGTAGCCATCCTTTTTCTACCTCTGATATGTCCTCTATATGATGTATGTACTCAGAGTGACTATCTAGAGATAACCTAGAAAGAAATAGATCATTTCATATTAGTTATATCCTAAAAATTAATATTTATAAATATCATATTTGTAAAAAATGAACAAATATGATTTCTTAACTTATCGTCGTTAATTGTGAGAGGTGTTCGGATAGTACTGTGCTTTGACTCTATAGAGGCTACAGAGACTATTAGTTGAAGGGATAAGAGATAATATGATGAGAGGGATAAAAAATGAAAGGTTGAGAAGGTGAAGGCTATATAGGCTGTGTGCAAGGAGAAGGAGTAAAAAGGAATGAATATCATTGCCAACAAGAGTCAATGACGAAAATGGTCGAGTAATATCTCCAGTACCAAAAGGTTTAGGTAGGGGCTACAAAGCTAGAGTCAATGTGTGTGGTTGTCCTGATTTTGACAGTAGAAATAAATTATGTTGACTCAATGTATCTAAACAATATAAATATTATAAACAAAATTTTAACAAAGTTTTGCCTATGACTACGCTTTGTGTAATACCCACATTTTTGGATGCACTGTTCATGCATTATGTATTCATGTCATATAGAGTTCGGTTGTGATATATATTTAAGTATGAAAATAGGTATGTTAGTAGAGAAGGACTTAATTGCAAAGATAATTAGGAGTAAATTGTCACAATTTGAAAGTTATAGGGCATAGTGTAATATGCCCATTTCATTAAGGGGCTTAGATGTAATTATGGTGATATTTGATTATTATATTAGTTGTTTTAGTGATAAATTAGCAGTTATTAATTATTGTTGGGCACTTAATTGTAGAGACTTTGGGGTGTAATTTGTTGGCTTGGGATTGGTTGATTTTTATATGAGTATTTGTGTGTTTATTGTTGAGTGGAGTGTGTAGAGATTGGGAGGAAGAAGAAAAGGAAGTTTTTGATTGAGTTGGAGAGCTTTGATTCTTGTTCTTACAAGCATTTGGGAAGCATTAGAAGTCCTTTATCTATTTGAGCTTAATTGGTAAGCTTTAATTATGTTTTTGATTGGTTTGGTTGAGTTGTGTTTGTTGTCTATTTCGTGTTCTACCTCTCTATTTTTCAGTCCTCTTGTTTATACCATATCTTGAGCTTTACAGCTCTGAATTTAGCAAGGTTAGACTCCCTAGAAACTTCAGAGAGTTCTTTACATTTTTTATATTTTGGGTTTGAACTAATTTGTTGTTTAAAGGGGTCAGTAGAGCCAGACATTTTCCTACTCATGTGAGTGCCCTGTTTTGGCTGAATGGATTATAAAATTCATAATTAATTCCACATATGTCCTAACTGAGTGATTCTAATTACAATTTATTATTGACACATAACCCTAGCTTTAGTAGCAATTTAGGGGTTATTGGACTTATGTGTATGTGTCTAAGTCTTGTTGAACTTTGAGCATTTAGTGCACTTTGGGAGGTTAGGGTGAAATTTAATGTTTGTTTATTGTATTGATATATGAAATTATGTAGGGATTAATAAAGGGAAGGAAAGCACTCATCATTGAAAGAAAGACTCTTTTTAGAGTAGAAACATTTGGAGGTAAGTACTATGAATACATATTGTGTACATATGCTCATTTCTTATGTGTATTGCTATGTATTCCTTTAATGTAATTAAATGCATACTTGGATTGGTAAATGTGATGTGGAATGAGTTCCACCATTTTGTATATTGGAAATATGATGAGGATATGGTTAAATGATGGTATATTAATGAATGGTTATTATAATGGCTTGTTGAGATGTAATGGATGGTATTTTATTATGTTGTGTGTGGTTTGTGTGATATTTCACTTGAAGGTGAACTAGATGAGGAAGTGAGGAAAAATTATGTGATGTGAGATGGTAAGCTGAGCCAGGTGAATAGCTACCCAAGTGAGACTGAGCCAGGTGGATGGTCTCACTAATGGCCATTTGAGTGATATTAAAATATTATGTGTGATGGGCAAGCTGAGCCGGGCGAATAGCTACCCAAGTGAGACTGAGCCGGGTGAATAGTCTTATTTTTTGTGAGAAAAGGTTTATCTGGATACTAACTTGCATAATCATGCATCTTGCATTGTGATTATGTTTATTTGTGGAATATGGATTGAATGTTAGGATTATGATTATAGATTGGTTAAATGGTGTGCTTTGATGTATGTGAGGCACCAACAAGTTAGTTTTGATGCTTGAATATCTTGTTGTGATGTTTTGAATGTTACTCAGGTTGTTAAACTACCATGTGGTGTTGAATTATGGCCATGCATATGCAGGATTTAAATTCAGGATTTAGACATGGCCATACTGCTTTTAAGCATGGCTATGCAGGTAGGGTGCACAGCCATATGGATTCAGAGAGTAAAACCAGCAAATTAGGCGTGACCATGTGCCATTTTGGCACGACCATGCATGCCTAGAGGTGAAAAATCAAGCCTCAAGCACGACCATATGCATTTTTTGCATGGCCGTGTGCAACTTAAATATTGAATTCTTGTATTTTGGCATGTAGTAATGTTATATATGTATTCTCCTTAATTAGTTCCTGAGGAGTATTATGTGTTGGGTATATGTGTGCACCTGTATTTGTAGTTACTTATTAAGTTGCAAGCTCACCCTTTTGCTGTTGACTTTTCAGGACTTGATTAGAAAAAAGGGCTTGAAGTTTGTGTCTAAGTCTTTAGGTGGGCCGAATCGAGCTATGGTGTATCCCACCATCATCCTCCATATGCATTTTGGCATTGTATGTATAAGTTAATTTTTATAATTATGTGTATTATACTAGACAAGCATATATGTAATGCAGAATATGTATGTAAATATAAGTTCTTATATATATACAAGTACCTTTTTCTGGAAATGTTATTATGTCACGTGTGGATGTTTGTTTATGCCACGTGTTTGGTTATATTTTTGGGTGTCACTTTTAGTGGTATCAGAGCGGGGATTAGATTTCCTCGGGATATGAGAATGTGCATTCATAACATATCATGCATAAGTCATAGGTGACCAATAGTGATAGTGTGTCGCATATGTCGGGATGGAAGGACACCAAGCTCCACATATCGGCCTAGAAGAGTCATCAGAGTCTGTGCATGGTCAATCACCAAGGCATTCTATAGGTGCACCTGCACAAGTACAACCTCAACCTCCTCCTCCACAAGCTGTATATCCTCTATTTATGTAAGAATTTGTTCAGATTATGAGGGAGGTACCCTAAAAACCAGCGGATAGTGCTTTAGATTACCATTATAAGAAGATCAGAAAATAAGTTGCAAAGGTTTTTGCAGGAACCACTGACCCAATGGTGGCAGAAGAATGGTTAAGAAACATGGAGAGAGTGTTGAACTAAATTGAATGTACAATGGAGAATAAAGTGAGCTACGTGGCATCGTTATTTGAGCTAGATGTAGTTGATTGGTGGGAAACCGTTCCGGGGAGTGGAGATATACTGGCAACTTTGACTTGGGTAGACTTTTTGAAGGAATTAACGGATAAATATATGTCTCCCATGTACAAAGCTAGAAAGAAGCTTGAATTCCTCAATTTGAAGCATGATAAATTATCCATTGCAGACTATGAGGTCCAGTTTATGAGATTATCAAAATATGCACCCGAAGAGGTGGCAACTGACGAGTTGAAAAGAGACAAGTTTGAAAGAGGCTTAACTCTTGAGATCCGAGAAAGGATTGCGATTAAACCTCTGACTTATAAGGATTTATTTGAGATGACAATTTGAGCGGAGGAAACCATATTGGAGAAGAAGGCATTAGAGGCTAAAAGGAGGAGAGTTACTAGTGCATTTACCACTTTAGCAAGAACCAACAGTGGATCATCTTTCCGGGGTGCTGGGTTATAAAAAGGAAGCTTTAGAGGACGTGGGTCAAGTTGACCTAGCCAATCATTGGGAAGCACATTTACAAGAGGAAGTGGAAGGGCAGATACTAAAAGGAATGTTACTAGAGGTAGATTTACAAGCAGAATGTCAACACCAATGTGCAATAAGTGTGGTACATTACATTCTCGGGGATGTTGGGGGTTCTAGACCGAGTGTGTGCTACCATTGCAACCAACTGGGTCATTTTATGAGGGAATGTCCACGGAGGATAGGTGTTGGAGGATTGCATATGTTAATACAAAGTAGTGCTGGAGAAAAGTTTTCACAAGCAAATAGAAGTAGGGGTCATGGAAGAGGAAGTGGAGCGAGTACCTCAACACCGACCGAATCTATTGGTCAGAACTAGAGTCAAGCTAGAGTGTATGCTATAACTAGACAAGAAGCTCATAATGCACCGGATGTAGTGTCGGGTTCCTATACTATCCTTGGACTTGATGCATTTGTGTTAATAGATCCTGGATCCACATGCTCATTTATATCAGATGAATTTGCATTAAGAGTTTATAGTACTATTGAATCATTAGAGTATGACTTATGTGTATCTATGTCAGCCGAGGGTGTAGTAGTCGTGAATAGGGTAGTTAGATCATGCCCTATAGTAATCGATGATATAACTTTGTATGTAGATTTAGTAGTCATCAAGTTAGAAGAGTTTGATGTGATTTTGGGGATGGATTGGTTGTCTCATTATCATGCTATTGTTAATTGTTATACAATGGAGGTAGTCATAGAAATTCTGGGACAAAGAAAAATGGTGTTAGTGGGGGAGAGAAAGATTATTCCTGCTTGTCTTATTTCAGCTACCGTAGTTTTCCAAATAATTAGAGATGGGTGTGAAGCATATTTGGCTAGCATCATTGATACGGTAAAAGTTAGTCCGGGCATGATGGATATACCAATTACTAGAGACTTTCCAGATATATTTCTAGATGAATTACCAGGGTTACCACCTCATCAAGAAGTGGATTTCGAGATTGAGACTATACCAGGAACTGCACTAATATCAATTGCACCCTAGCGAATGGCACTACTAGAGTTGAAGGAATTAAAGAGGTAATTAGAGGAACTGCTAGAAAAAGGGTTTGTTAGGCCAAGCATTTCACCATGGGGAGTACTGGTGTTATTTGTGAGAAAGAAAGATGGAAGCATGAGATTGTGTATCGACTATAGACAATTGAACAGGATTACAATGAAGAATAAATATATGTTGCATAGAATTGATGATTTGCTTGACTAGTTGAATGATGCTTCGGTATTTTCAAAGATTGGTTTAAGATTCGGCTATTGGCAACTTCGAGTAGCAGAGTCTTCTATTCCAAAAACAGCATTTAGAACCCAATATAGGCATTTTGAGTTTTTAGTTATGTCATTCAGGTTAACCAATGCACCAATAGCCTTCATATGTTTGATGAACAAGACTTTTCAACTTTATCTGGATCGATTTGTTATTATGTTTATAGATGATACACTCATTTATTCATTAAGTCGGGAAGAGCATAAGAATTATCTCTAAATAGTTTTGCAAATACTTTGGGAGAAGCAGTTGTATGCAAAATTCAGTAAGTGTGAATTTTGGATGGAGAAAATTGCGTTCCTTGGCCACATTGTGTCTAATAAAGGAGTACAACTGGATCCGTCCAAGATTAAAGCTATCTTGGAGTGGCAAGCACCTAGAAGTGTAACAAAAATTTAAAGTTTCTTAGGTTTAGCTGATTACTATAGAAGATTTGTGAGAGATTTTTTCGTAATTGCTAAACTACTGATGACTTTGTTAAAGAAAAATACTTCTTATCAATGGAATCAAGTATATCAATGGAGCTTTGAAAAGTTGAAAGAAATCCTCACTATAGCTCCTGTTTTAGCATTACTAACTAGTAATGGAGGTTTTGTAGTATATATCGACGCTTTAGGATAAGGACTGGGTTGTGTGCTTATACAGAATGGAAGGGTGATAGTCTATCCATCTTAACAATTGCGGCCTTATGAAATGAACTATCCGACACATGATTTGGAGTTAGCCACCATTGTTCATGCCTTGAAGACTTGGAGGCATTACTTATATGGAGACACCTTTTCTATCTTCACATATCATAAAAGCTTAAAGTATATTCCTACTCAGAAGGAATTAAACTTGAGGCAACGAAGATGGATGGAATTGTTGAAGGATTATGATTGCACTATCGAATATCATTTGGGAAAAGAAAATGTCGTGGTGGATGCTTTGAGTAGAAAAACTGGAGAGTGCTCTACTGGATTGATTTGTCATGATGTGGATAATTTAGTGGCTCTATGTGTTGGGTTCCGGGTCACAAACAGGCAGCAGAAAACAAAACTTTTGACCCTAAGAACCCCCACCAAGATCCAAGTAGTTCAGATTAAATCAATTCAATCGAGTGTAGAATTTTACCAAGACAAATTCAAAGGCAAGATTGTAGGAAGGAGGAGATGAGATTCACTCCGGTGACACCCTACCTCGAGCTTTTCATTTTCTTTTTCCAGATTACAGATGCTACTATAGAGCACCGTCCTCTACTAGTATCCACATGAATAGAACACCCCAAAATAAACGCGGTGTGCTAGCACCTTATCTCTCAATTTCTCTCTGTGTTTCTTTCTCAAAGAACATATGTTTTGTGAATGATAGATGTGTAAAAAACTCTAATTCTATATGTGATATATAACTATATATATATATCCATATCAATTAGGGTTTGGAGAGTTCTACTCAAATACCAAAACTATTTTGGTTTATTATCCTTTCTTTATATTTATATATAGTTAAAATTTTGTTGTTTTTATTCTCTTACTTTTAGTCACATACCTTTTTTTTATATCTCTTAATATCTATTTATGTAAAAAATCAAAATACAAAATAAAAATTAAATTTAATAATATTCAAAATTATAT
>CATIWO010415723.1:0-34492 GCA_949673435.1 Macaranga tanarius
CTTTAATCAATAATTAGATTAAGACAGATGATAAGGTGAGAACCTTATAGGTGTGACTTACTAGGTCCAAGTCTAATTGGCAATGAGAATATAATATTAACACTTGATATTACTTGAAACACTTTCAATCTAAATATAAAAATCCTAATGATACACATTTAGTTCTCATAAGTTGTGAGTGAACCCTAGCATCGATATCACAACTACCCAATTAGAAATGAATGTATGTATTGATTCACATAAACCCTATGGTCATAATTACCGTGCACTAAAATCCCTTCATTAAAAGATCCCGACAAAGCCTAGAGTTAAGGTCCAGTCAAACTCTAATAGCTTCATCATATGACCTCATCTCAAGTTCCATTCTTGATAAAACATAACAAATACTAGAAACACTGTCTAGCACTGAAACTCTTTCAACCTATCATGTTTGTCCTGGCCAGGAACTCATTCATCAAGAACAAACTTAAATGGCATAGGATCTTAACCCGGTACACCCCAGGCAATGAATCCTATCTTGGACAAACACTCATCCCTACATTCAAATGACTAGAGCCACAACATGCCATATACCCACACATGGCTAGCACAGGTATGTAAGCGGTAACAAACTCAAACCACTTAAATGTGGATAACTGTGCTGCCTTAGGTCAAAGGACTATATGCACCATTATGACCTAGATTGTGATCGTTGACTATAAGTGTATATCCCTACGATCACAAATCTAATGTCACGTTCGATCCACTCATCCAATGAGTATGCACATGTCTATTCTGATATCTCATATCAAGTAGCATGAGACTCACTACTTCCCACTATTAGTATCACATACTAATCAAGAAAAATAAACAGAGGTGATAGTCAAATTAATATCAACTAAATATTAATTTATCGACTACGAATAATTTTATAGCATATGTACTGAATAAATTTTTCCTCATATTATTAACTCTTGATAATAAATTTATTCAACATAATGCTAATGGATAAAAACTCAAATAAATAAACTCTTTATTTAAATGAATATTTTATTGCCATTTGGAATTTTACAATGTCAAAATAGATGATTGTCCTCTAGGGCGTATCACCTATACTAACATCATCCTTCTCTATACATACTAGTTTATACATCTACATTTCTATCTATTACACCACCCATATTATCTCACTAATAAAATTCTCTAAATACCAACTTAAGAAAAAAAATGTCATTTTGATCTTCTGGATATAGTGTTGAAGAAGATAGTCTCTTATGTCAAGTGTATATGGAAATTTCTCAAGATTCTATTATGGGTGTACATCAGTATTCTGATCATTTTTGGTCTCGAATTGAAGAATCATATAACAATGCAAAGGATGAGAGCTGGAATTATCATAATAAAAATATCTGTACAATGTCAAATTTAGATAAAAGATAAAGCAGTGAGAAAATTAAATGCATACATAAGACAAGTCAAAAATTTGAATATTAGTGGTGCCTCAAAAAAAGATATTGCCCATATTATTATTATTATAATAATAATAATAAAAATTTTAACATAACATTTATGTTATTTTGCAATTAAATTGTGCGAAAATATTACTTATGTGAGATGCTAATTATAAAAAAGGTTTTAAATGTGATCATCTGTGGAATATTATGAAAGATTTCGAAAAGTTTAAAAATCATGTCAGCACTGCAAGAGAAAAATCTCGCATGCAAAAAATAAATTATGTCTCATCAGAATCAGATAATCCTACTTTTGATTATCATGTACCCAAATCTCCTGGTTGGTCATCATTTTATCTTAATTTGGATGATTTAAATGTTGGTGGTTCATCATCCAAATGCCCTATTGGTATTAAAAAAGCCAAGTTAAAGAGAAAAAATGATGAACAAACTTCAACTGTCCTCAATACTCTAAAAGAAGAAAATGAAAAGTTTAGGGAGATATTGAAGAAAATCAGTTTTGATAGATTACAAGCATATAATAAACATACAACAGTAAAAGAATTAAAAGAAGAAAATATAATTTTGATATGGGACTTGAATATTATCGAGAGTCTAACTATGCATGCATTTGTTGAAGCTGAACAAGCACGTATTAATCTGCACAACATCAACCGCCGCCGCCGCCACCACCACCACTACCTTCTACTTTTAACGATTTTAATGATTATTTTAATAATATTGATATATCTAGAACTAGTCTACTAGATTATTAAAATGTTTGATATTTTTTAATATTTTTAATTTTTATGTCATTTTTTAGTAATTGTGTGATGTTTTAATATTTATGTAATGTTTGATAATGTTTTTAATAATTATGTAATGTTATTCTATATTCATGTGAATATATTATTTCTTATGTACGTATAATTAATAGTATATGTAATTAATATAAATAATCATATTAATTTTGAAAATATAAATAATAATATTCAAATCATTTTATATTCTTTAATTAAAAAAATAAATAAAATAATTGTCATGAAAAGGGAAATAAATAATGTAAAGTTAAAATTGGTATAAAATATTTCAAATGTAAAAGTATATAACTTATTTTATAATTATACAAAAAAAAAACAAACAAAATTTAAACTCAAGTGCAAGCTCTGTGCCAACTTCGCCTCACCATGGTTTGGCCTCAAATTATAATTCTGGCACTATGTCCGTCATGATGACTAACATAACGTCGATGGCAGAGCAAATTGTCAATATGATCAAGATGGTAGAAGAGCTTAGAAACAGTTCTACGGAAAAAGATGTCCAAATTGCGTATTTAACCGCTAAGTTAGAAAATTGATGAGGAAATTCGCAAGTATACGGGTCAAGTTACAATATAGGAATATAAGTCCAAGTAGCGTCCCACAGAGAAGAGATTAAGTATTAATTCACTTGATTAGCTTGCTTGTCTAAACGAATCAATTGTTTATAGTAGTAAGGTATTAAAAGAACTTAAAATTAAAACCATTTTAATTATCGAAATTAAAATAAACAATTATGTATGTAATGTACTAGAGTTTCTCTTGTCACCTATATCTGTATGGAATTAAAATCAAATTATTATAATCTAATTCATGATGAATGTTTAAGATGCTACCACTAAGATTCTTATAAATCTCTCTTGAGCAAGTATAAGGTTAATTTATTAATTCAATTATAAATCAGAATTTATGGACTCTCGCCTCTCTAAACCCTAATTAATAAATCCTTAATAAATTTAAGCACCTAAGGTAATCATGTAATATTAATAATTAATTAGTATTTCTACTCAAATTAATACTAATAGACTTTACTCTAGTTCCCCAAATATTAATCTCCTCTCGGTTCAAAATATTTGGCATGTAATGATTCAAATTCATCTTAAAAACCTTAGGTATAAATCTTCTCTCGATCTCAATATACCTAACTAATTAATTAAATCAATAATTGAGCAAAAGAATAAAGACCATAAACATAATCATGAACTGAGATTATAATTAAACAGAAATATAAATTCAATACATCTATAGGTTACTAAGATTACTCTAGCAGAAATTAAAACTAAACTATCATGATAATGAAAAACATAAGAAAATAATAAACGACTAAAGACATCATGAATAATGAATCAAAGATTAGAAAATAATGAAACCCCCTAATCCTTGCTAATCAACTCCTTGATTTTCTTCCATCGACTCTTTATTACTCTTTTATTTTTCTTATGATCGATATATATATATGTCTTCAGGGTACTAGGGTTGAACACATAATATTTTTTTTCCTTCTTTGTCCTTTATATGCATGGCCATATATAACAAGTGACATGGCCGTGCATAACCTTCTTATGACATGGCTATGTAACTACAACAATGTGGTCGTGCAACTCCAACATGGGCATGCAAGTGATGCAATACGGGCGTGCCTTTTTTTTCCTTGTCATCTAGTGACATGGGCGTGCAACCTTCAACACATGGGCGTGCAAGTTGACTTTTTGGCTTTTGTTCTTTGTGACATATCTGTGCAAGGCACTCTGCATGGCCGTGTCTTCCTTAATTCCTACAAAAAAAATAAAAACCAATTAGAAAATATGAAATCCCTATTTTATATGAATTATGCCTAATTATTCATATAATTAACCTATATTTCCTAATATTCAACTCTATTAATTATTATTAGAAATAAGCTATTATTTACCTAAAAATGAACTAAAAACTAAACTAATCATACTTAAAATGAATCTAATTTTTACTAGATAAATGCAATTAACAACCAATGCCAATAATCTTACAAAGATGGTTGTTACCCTTTAATACAAAACCACCATTAACCGGTTTACAAGTTATAAACCAATTTTTACTGAGAAACATGTGATAATCACAACTAGAATTAAATATCTACCCTTACTCAAAATTGGTTAAATTTTCAATCATAATAATGACATTACTTTCGAACTCATCAACCAAGTTGCCTTCTGTAGATTCTTCATGCTAATCCTCATTTTTCAATTTCTAATAATTACCCTTCAAGTGCCATTTTTTTTGCAATTATAATAGGTTCTCTTTTAGTACCCTAAACTACTACCTGAATTTCTCACTAATAAAACATCTACATCTGCCCTAGTGTCTTCAACAAGATTTTTGTTCATAAGCTCATTTGAATATAAATCCGATTTAATATCCTCCATCTTCAATGTTTCCTCAGTAAAAATCAAAGTATCTCTAAAGTTCTTATATGAAGGAGGAAAAGACTGGAGCAATATAAGAACCAACTCTTTTTTTGCATGCTTAATTTCGAAATTTTTCAAGTTAATTATAATGGATGTAAAATCATCAATATAAATTTTTAAGGAAGTACCTTCTACCATATTAAGCATGTGTAAATGATATTTCATAACAAGTTTATTCAAGAGTTTTTCCATCAAAAATAGCATTTTAAGTTTTGCCTATAATGATACAACTATCTTTTCTTGAATACCTTATTGCAACACCTCATTCAATAAATATAACTGAATGATAGCCACGATCCTTTCATCCAAATTCTTTATTTTTCTGTGGTCATTATAAATGCCAATTTCTCCTTCTCCAATAAGGCTTTATTTAACTCATTGTGTATTAAAAGGGCTTACATCTTTACTTACTATAAACCAAAACTCATATTGCGATCCAATTTCTCTATCTCAAATTTTAATATTACCATAACGAAATCCCAAATAATTATAGGCAGCTCTGATACCACTTGTTAAAAAAATTAGGCTTAGTGAACTGTATGAGGATTAAAAAATTATTTGAGATAATAAACAAACACGATAAGAATAGAGAAAAATATAAAGAAACACAAATTAATGTAGTTCGGCGTAAGCCTACATCTACAAACGAAGAAGAAATAAATTTACTAATCAAAAGTAAAGATACAAGAAAATAATATGAAGATAAATACTCAACACTTAGCTCTAATTATACCTAAATAAGCTCACTACTTGACACATGCGGAACACAAGGCACTTTCGATGTCTGTTTAGCACACTCTCAATACATACAATTAAGGCTCTATTTATAAGAGAATATAACATCCTTATTGGTTAATGATTTTCTTCCAATATGGGTTTTTTTAATTCAATATAGGAGATAAAAATTTAATTCTCAAATAAGAGTCAAATCCTTTTAAGAAAAGATTTTCTTGACTTGGTCACTAAGTATATGACAAAAAAAATTAATCTTGCGTACTACACAACCATATTTCCTCTTGTGTTTATCTCGGGATTGAATGGTAGATTTTAACACGTCTTAGAACGCACCCCTGTTGCTGCCCATATGCATTATTGGTTAAAATGGTAGTATTCAACACACTAGTATTACAAGGTGTATCTGCCTTCAAATGTGACTATAATATATAACAATGTCCAAATGCTTAAAATAATAATATCATGAACTAAATTTAAGTTACAGTTAACACCTAGCTTGGAGGCGGTTGAGGGAGCCTTGGGTGAACAAGTTGAAGAAGCTCCAAAAATAGGTCTTTCTATGCCGAGGATAAAGAGGACTAGAGGAGATGGTAGTTATAGTGCCTAACAAGTTAAAGGTGAACCAACATGGGTCTTTACTCTTTTTAATAGGATAACAATTATAAAATCCAAAGTTAACACTAGATTTGATAAGGTGGATTTTAAGATTGATCATCTAGAGTTTAATATTTACTATCTCTACCAATAACAAAACTCCAATGTCAATGGGAACCCCAAGCACCTCAAAGAGAAGGTCATGATGGAGGCAATAATGATGGTAGAGATGATCAAGAGTAGTCCTTTTTCAGATTATAGTTCTTTGAGTTTTCAAGTTTTTATATTTAACATTATATTTGCATTTTAGTTATCTTAGACTACATCTTTAATTTATTATTTTTACATTTGTTTATTTAGTTTTTTATTCAACTTATGTAATGTTCTTTTATCTTTAAAGTTAATGGAATGCATTGTTTGTTTATGTTATGATGTTTCCTTATTTTAATTTTTCACCTATATTGTACTTTGCCAAAAGGGGAGAATTGTTTCAATAATAATTTGAATGCATGGTTTGAATGTTGCTTGATTGGTCTGATTAATAGATATTAAATTATGAGTATTGAGCTATTGATATTAATGTTGATGCTTTAAATCCTTTTTAATTCTTTTTAAAATTCAAATTAATCAAGCATATATATTCTTTAATTAAATCTACACTTTCAAATTTGCAAAATCTTTGTCAATTAATGCCTAATAGTCAATCATAAGTTATACTTACCCCATGTACATATTAAGGGGGAGATTCTAAAATCCTTTGCACATATTGAAGGGGAGTATAACTCTGTCAATTTCACATATATACACTTAATCTTTATTAAATCATTCAAAATTATTTATCAAAGTAAAAAAAGGAAGAGATTGTTGAACATTTGCATGATCAATGGTTAATCATTCTTATTTTGACTTTAACAAATTAATTTTGAAGTACTAAAGTGTGTTGTTATGCAATCTTATAAGATAGTTACTTGATTGCACTCATTGAAGATCAAACAAGACTTGATCAAGACCATAAGAGCATCAAAAGTTAAATAGAAGAGAAATTCAAAAGTTTCGATCATGATTATGTAAGTTATAATCGTGATCAAGCTCATAAAATTCCTCACGAGCAAAGGTCACGGGCGTGAGCATGTAAGATAGCTTGTGATAATAGAAATAGTACTCCTCATGGGGGTAAAAGTCATAATAGTTACCATGCATAATAAATTATAAGCCTCTTCATAACTTCTCATTATCTGATCTCACGATTGTGACCAAGTATTATGAGCAGAACTGTAATATTCTGCCCTAGAGGTTAATTGGATTATAGATAAATTTTGAACTTAATTGCATTAGAAATAAGTTTGAGGGCCTTTTTGGTTATTTTAGTAATTTGGGAGACTAAAATGGACATTTGTTAAAAAGAGACTAAAATGGATATTTGCCAAAATGATTAAAAAAATATATCTTTTCTTCTTCATTTTTCTGCCAACTTCTTCTTTAGTATGCTTTTCTTCCTTCGTTCTTCTCTATTTCCATTTCTTTCCATTTCGTTTCCTCTATTCCTTTCTTTAATAATCAAAGAACAATTTCAAGGTTTCTTATTGCAAATTTAAGATTATACACAAGAGTTTTTGGTAAGTAAAGTTAATTTAATTCTAGTTTTTGAATTTATATAGAATTTGATATTTTGATTGAATTTTTTAGTTTTAAACTTGTTTATGCTAAAACAAACCCTCTATAATGTTAAAAATGATGTTTGGAATTGATTTGGATTGATTTCTAGTGTTTTCAGTCAATTCAGAGTGATTTTCAGTGTTCTGGGTCGCAGAGGCGATGCCTTAGCATTGAGGCGCCTCTATGCACAGAGGAGGTGCCTCTATGCAGAGGAGGTGCCTCTGTGCATAGAGGAGCCGCCTCTATGGGTTCCCTAACCTTAAAAACCTTATTTTGAGCATTTTCAGACTATTTTTTTTGGGTCCTAACCCCTATCCTTTAGCCGTAGATCAATTTAAGTTGAGTAGAATTGAGATTTAAACTTATATTCTTATGATTTTGCTTATGGATGTTAGAATCAGATCCAGTTGAAGCTGTAGAGCCTAGGTCAGGGCTCGCTAACTAGATTTTAGCTTAACAAGCTCAGGTGAGTGGATATATATATATAAAATTAGTTTTGAAATTAAGTATATGAAAGAATATGTTTGTAAAGTTTGGTAAAGGTTTTCTATGATTTATATATGATGTTTCCTTATAAATATGATTTTATCAAATATTAGTTTACAAAGTATAGTTCTACAAGTTACTTAACTTTTATATTAGAATTGGGAACATATGGCATATAATTATTGGTTATATAGCAAAATATATTTAAAGCAAGGATATATTTAGTATTTTAGTACAACGATTATATTTAAGCTTTATGCAATTATCAATTTTATAATTTATTAAGTATGTTTCAATAGCAGTTTAAGACATGTGAATGATTTGGTTTATGGACAAACCTATATACTCGTATTATGTACCCTTTAATTGCACCATGATGACTGGTGTTTATTCAATAGTATTATTATGTAAATGATTATATCAATAATACTATCTAGCAACTGTCTTGGGGACAACACCTAGTTGTGTATATAGCCTTGGGAGCATACAACCGGGTGGTTTAGCTCTGCGCATGCGTATGACCAGTAATATATATATGTATATATATGAACTGCCAATGTCATCATTGCAGTCATTGTGTCAGCACAATCTTTTGGTTACATCTTAATGAGTGTATGAGATAGTATTTTACGAATGTTATTTCCCAACTTATTTCAGTTTTTATAGCAATTGTTTAGCTATGACACTATGATATTTCAGCTAGAAAAAATCAGCTTATACATATGTTATGCTATGCGATTTCTGATAGAAAATAAATCAGTTTATGTATATTGTTTTATATTATTTTAGCAGCTTACTGATTATTATTATTATTATTATTCTCAAAGCAGTTTTATTTATACTTTTATCATCATTTTAGCAAATAGCTAGTATTTCTACTTTAATTTATGATATTTATATTTAGTTCACTCACTAAGTATTATTATACTCACCATCCTTATTTTAAAATATTTTCAGATTCAGAAAAGTATCAGCAATATTAGCTCGTAGGACCTGTTTTGGTGTCCACCTATTGTCTAGAGGAGGTTATGCCAATCAGCTAAAATTCTATTTATTTGTATTACTTTTAAGTTTAGCTTGTTAAAGAGTTGATGGTATTTATACCATTTGGGAACTGATGATGTATTAAAAGACTCTATGATGTATAATAGTAGTATTACCTTCAGTTTATCTTAAGTTACTAGCAATATAAGTGTGCTATATTTCCAATTCCAGCACTAGCTGGCTCAGCATATCATATCGCGCCTGCTCACCAGCTAGCGAAGCGGGTATGATAACTTTTGGTATCAGAGCCTAGGTTTAGCAGTTTTCCTAAGTTAAACAGTTTACATAGTGTTCTATCTTTAGAATTGTGTTTTTATAGAATAATACCGCCGAGACCTAGAGGTGGTAGAGGCCGTGGTAATCATGGCCACGTCGCTAGAAGTGTTGATATTGGCCAACCTTATAGGAATCTTCCAGATCATCCTGAAAGAGCGGATGATATATTTGTTAGTGGAGGGAAACATATAGGTGATGTCGCATCAGGAGTGTATCCAGCTGCTCTACCTCCAGCTCAGCTACCACAAGTTCCACCTAATCCTCCACTAGCGTAGCTAGTTTCTCCTTTTCAAGCTGATGCTGATATGGGAGCTTTAATGACTCAGGCTTTTGTGGCTGTTATGGCTACCCAAGAGTAGTATCGAGATCCTTGGATGATAGTGGATCGTGCTCGTAGATTGGGTGCGTATGATTTTAGACGATTTATAGATGGAGGAATAGCTGATGAGTGGTTGAATAAATTAGAAAAAGCCTTCCTTATCGTAGGACTGACGGAGGTGGAAAAGGTGTAAAATGTGTACAGATTTATAAAGGGTTTAGCAGATGATTGGCTATCCAGAATTTGTCATTTATATGGTGAGGGGATGATATGGAACGTGTTTCTCACAGAATTTCATAAGGAGTATTTGATGGGTAGCTAAAGAAAAGCAAGCAGGAAGCCTTCTTTAAGCTGACCCAAATGAGCCAGTTAGTCAAGGAATATACAAAAAAATTTAAGGATCTTTATCGTTTTGTTTCTGAGATTATGCCTTCGAAGGAAATTAAGTGTGATAGGTTCAGAAGTGGACTGAAAGCTCATATAAGAACTGGAAAAGCTTGGTATTAAGAAAATAAATTTCGAGAGCTAATTCAAAAGACGTTTACTTTTGAGAAAGCAAGGAATGAGGAAGTGGAGTTAGAATAGAAGAATAAAAGGTTCATTTCAAGTCAGAATAGAAGAATAAAAGGTTAATTTCAAGTTCCTCTCAAGATATTAGTGATAAGCAGACCAGTAGAGGGGTTAACATAGTACCACCTAGATCTGGTTATAGTGATGGTGGGCAAGGTTCATACGTGAGCATGGGGCAACAAGCTAATTAAGCAACAAGCTAATTAACCCCAGATGAGTCAAAGTTCTGTAAGACAGCCAACTAGTAGCTTGGCCAGTGGCCAAAGGCAAGCCCGAGGTAGAATGCCGTAAAATAACTTGAGAGGATTCACATATCCATAATGCATGAATTGTAGCAAATTTCATAAAGGGGAATGTAGGAAGAGATCAATTAGTTATTTTGAGTGCAGAAAAATTGGGCATTTAAAAAGAGATTGCCCTCAATTGGTACATTTCGGTAGTTCAGGGTGAGGGACTATTGCCCCTAGGAATCAGAGTGGTAATAGGAATTTTCCATAAAATAAATAGGTTACCACTGATTCTAGCCCTAGTATTAGTAGGGGTAGTGCAGTTACTGCAACATCTCACTAAGGATAAAGTGCTCAGCAAAATCGACCTTTAACTCAAGCTAAGGTTTATGCAATGATGCAAGATGAAGTATTAACATCTCCGGAAGTTGATACCGGTAAATTAATTATTTTTATTTTCGAGACACTTATGTGTTATTTGATATAGTATTATGATGGTGTTCATGGATAATATACTAGTGTATTTTCAAAGTATGGAAGAACATGAAGAACATTGAGGATAGTATTGTAAATTTCGAGGATAAAATTTCTTAAGAAGGGAAGAATTGTAATATTCTATCTTAGAGATTAATTGGATTATAGATAGATTTTGGACTTAATTGCATTAGAAATAAGTTTAAGGGTCTTTTTGGTTATTTTAGTAATTTGGGGGACTAAAATGTATATTTATTAAAAGGGACTAAAACAGATATTTGCCAAAATAATTAAAAAAATATATCCTTTCTCCTTTATTTTTCCGTCAACTTCTTCTTCAGTACGCTTTTCTTCCTTCGTTCTTCTCTATTACCATTTCTTTCCATTTCTTTTCCTCTAATCCTTTCTTCAATAATCAAACAACAATTTCAAGGTTTCTTATTGCAAATTCAAGATTATATACAAGAGTTTTTGGTAAGTAACGTTAATTTGATTCTAGTTTTTGAATTTGTATAGAATTTGATATTTTGATTGAATTTTTGAGTTTTAAACTTGGTTATGCTAAAACAGACCTTCTATGATATTAAAAATGATGTTTGGAATTGATTTAGATTGATTTCTAGTGTTTTCAGCTGATTCAGAGCAATTTTTAATATTTTAGGTTGTAGAGGCGACGCCTCAGCATTGAGGTGGCACCTCTGTGCATAGAAGAGGCACTTTTGTGCACAGAGGAGATGCCTCTGTGTAGAGGAGGGGCCTTTGTGCGCAGAGGAGGTGCCTTTATGCACAGAGGAGGCACTTTTATGCACAGATGAGGCATTTTTGTGCACAAAGGAGGCACCTCTGTGCACAGAGGAGGCGCCTCTGTGGGTTCTCCAACCCTAAAAACCCTATATGTAAGAATATGCTTCTAAGGTTTGGTGAAGGATTTTTAAATAATTTACATCTGATGTTTCTTTATAAATATGATTTTATCCAATATTAGTTTACAAAGCATGGTTCTACAAGTTACTTAGCTTTTATATCAGAATCGGGAACATATGGCATATAATTATTATTGATTTAGCAAAAGCTATTTAAAGCAAGGATATGTTTAGTATTTTAGTACAATGAATATATTTCAGCTTTATGCAATTATCAATTTTACAATTTATCAAGTATGTTTCAATAGCAGTTTGAGAAATGTGAATGATTTAGTTTGTGGACAAACATATACACTTGTATTATATACCCTTTGATTGCACCATGATGGCTGGTGTTTATTCAACAGTATTATTATATAAATGATTATATCAGCAATACTATCTAGCAACTATTTTAGGGACAACGCCTGGTTGTGCATATAGCCTTAGGAGCATACAACCGGGTGGTTTAGCTCTACGCATGCGTATGACCAGTAATGTATATATGTATACACATAGGCTGCCAACATCATCATTGCAGTTATTGTGTCAGCACAATCTTTTAGTTACATCTTAATGAGTGTATGGGATTGTATTTTACGAATATTATTTCCCAGCTTATTTCAGTTTTTATAGTAATTGTTTAGCTATGACACTATGATATTTTAGCTAGAAGAAATCAGTTTATACATAAGTTATGCTATGCGATTTCTGATAGAAAATAGATCAGTTTACGTATAGTGTTTTATATTATTTTAGCAGCTTACTGATTATTATTATTATTATTTTCAAAGCAGTTTTGTTTATACCTTTATTATCATTTTAGCAAATAGTTAGTGTTCCCACTTTAATTTATGATATTTATATTTAGTCCACTCACTAAGTATTATTATACTCACCATCCTTATTTTAAAATATTTTTAGATTCAGAGGAGTATCAGTAGTAGTAGCTCGTAGGACCTGTTTTGGTGTCCACTTATTATCTAGAGGAGGTTATGTCAATCAGCTAAAGTTCTATTTATTTGTATTACCTTTAAGTTTAGCTTGTTAAATAGTTGATGGTATTTATACTATTTGGGAACTGATGATGTATTAAAAGACTCTATGATGTATAATAGCAGTATTACCTTTAGTTTATCTTAAGTTACTGGCAATATAAGTATGTTATATTTCCAATTCCAGTACTGGCCAGCTCAGCATAGCAAGTCGCACCTGCTCACCAGCTAGCGGAGCGGGTGTGATAAGAACCATTGAGTTAGTTAAACCTCATGACCATGATCATAAGCCTCATAATTATGATCATAAGTCCAATACTCCTCATAAGGCACCATTGCGATCGTGACCATGTATCAAAAGTGATGTGTCTTCTCCTTAATAGCTATATTAGATCTCCAACGGCTATAAATTCAAGGCTCACGATTGTGATCAACACCCTTACGACCGTTATCATGCAATTCTCTACAAAACCTAAAAAATGCACTTAATAAAGAAGGAGGAAAAGAGGAGCACTAATTTAAGTCTTTCAACAACTATATTTTATTACTCCAAATATAAATATCTATTGCATACACATTTAAGAGGTTAGTGAGTTTTGTATGAGGATTAATTGCTTAGAAATTTATTGCTCTTTGCTAACTTAAGTAATTTTTAAACTCTTTTGAGAGTTGGTTGTGTGTTATACTTAGAATTTTACTTCATCTCTTTCTTGAGTTAAGCAAAAGGAAGTGAGGACTAACTCTAATGGTTTTTATATTTATTTTTTAATATTAAGTTATATATATATATATATATATATATATATATATCACATGTATATGTGTGTTCCGTTAAATATTAATAATAATATATAATACATATGATATAAAAATAAATATTATTGATATTTATAATTATAAATATTGAAAATATCATTGAAATTATTTTATTTTTATTAAAATTTTATTAATAAATTTTAAATAAAGTATTAATATATATTGTTATTAGTATTAGGGCTGAAAAATGTAGCCAATTTTTTATTAATATAATTTTTAATTTTTTTATTTGTGTAGATGTTTTTATAATTTTATAATTAATTTTTACTAGGGTTGATTGATTAAAGTTAAAAGGATAAGTTAGTAAAAATATTTTTAAAAATGTAGCTGTTGGTGAAAATCTCCAAATTAAAGCTGATATGAACTAAAGCTGTTAAGTGTTCCATCAACTATCAACTACCAATTTAAAAAACTTAACCAAACACTTTTGTTGTAGCTGATAAGGAGTGAATAACTAATAGCTATGTCAAACACCCTCTTAATACTACTACTAGGTATAAATAAATTTAACTTACGAACTCATTAACTATAAGATTACTAAATACTAATATTACTATAAGATTAATAACAATCGAGTATCAATTACATCTAAAATGGTTAAATGAATTTCTTTTGTAAACTAGTATTTGTATTAATTATACTTGTATTGAATAAATAAAATTTAATTTTTTAAACATAATGAAAATTATATAATAAAGCTTAATATTGAATACAAAACTACATAGTTTTATTATACAACAAGCTACATAATTTTTTTAAGTTTTAACTCTTACCTTTCTAATTAGTAAAACTATAATATTACACAAATTTATAATCATTAAATATAATTTAAATTAATATTAATATCAATATTAAATAAATATTATTTAAATTAATAAAACTTACAATATTAACTAAATATATTATTAAGTAAATAAATAACAAAATTATAAATACTAATTCAGTACTAAATAAATAAAATATAAATTATAAAGTATAATAACAAAATTATATATTAATGAGAAAACTATATAATTTTTGTATAAATTATCAAAGTTAAGTAAATATAATTTTAATTATAATTCATAAATAAACTTATTTAATATTAAATTAATATAATTTAAATTTTTGAATAGAGTTTAAAATTATATATTATTAAGACAAAACTACATAATTTTAATAGACTAAAAACTACATAGTTTTGATAGGTAGCAAACAAAAACCCTTTAGTTAACCCTAAATAATCACTTTTAATTTCATATGTGATAAAAGCAACCACTCCTCACAATCTAGCCGTCACTCCTTCATCTTTTTTTTTTACCTCTTTCTATGGCCTCTCATTCTTCTCCTTAATCTCTATTGTTTTTTTTTCTTTTCGTCTTTAACTTCCTCACAACCATGGCTACCATTCATAATCTCCACCATCACTTAAGTGCCTAAGATTAGTTTTTTTTTTTTTTGTTTGAGTTGTTGTTCCTATATAATCTAGAATTCTTTTGTTAGAAGCAGCTACTTAAGTAAGAAGAGCCCCACCTTTTTTTACTATCACTGCCTTTGCTGTTGACATCTTCACTGCTGTGTTTACCGATACCTTCGCTGCTGCGTTTACCGATACCTTCACTGCTGCGTTTACCGACGCCTTTGCTGCCGCCTTCGCCGATGCCTTCGCTGCCGCCTTCACCAATGCCTTCGTTGCTGTCTTCACCGAAGCCTTCTTTACGCCTTTAGTTTTCATTTTTGGTCGACTTGTATTTAAAAAAGAGTAAACTTAACAAATGATATTGTCTTTTGAGATTATTGCAAAAAATTTAAAAAAATATTAGTTTTTGAGATTATAGTTATATATATATTTTTTTGTAATTATCTGTTGTGGCTACTGGTCTTGTTGTGAAGATCTGGCAGATCTTGTTGCTGTGGTACAATTTCATAGCAATTTTGTAGCTGATTGCTTATTTAATATGTTATTTTTGTTGTTGTTGTGGTGGTCTTTTTGTTGATGATGATGCTGCTATAATCAAGCTATTTGACGAGCTCTTACCGAGTAGCCCATAAATGAGTGAACTGAGCTTAGTTCATGAACAAGCTCGAGTTTGGCTCAAGCCGAGCTCGAACTGCATGTGTAAAAATTTTCTCGAGCTCGAACACATTTTTTTTAGCCGAGCCAAGCCCGAACATACTAAAACTCGACTTGGCTCGACTTGATTATACCCTAGATGAGAATGAGTAAAGGTAGAGGTATAAACAAATCGAGTTAAACTTTGGCTAGCTTGGGCTTAGTTCATTAATAAATGAGCTGAGTTCGAGTAAAGTTTACTATGCCACTTAGTATTCGCGAGCTGTTCACAAGTTTACTATGCGTCTAAACAAGCTAAAAAAATTCCTAAAAATATAAAGTATAAATTAAAATTATTCATTAAAAAATTTAAAATAAATCATTTACTAAATAAATTGCCATAAAATTATGATTTTTTTTGTAATAATATAGTTTTTAAATAGTTAAATGAATTAAAATTTATATGTTATATATCTAAAATTAAATTATTAATATATTAAAATTACAAACTGGCTCACAACCTCTTATTTGAGCTTGTTCACGAGTTTCACGAGGCGACTTTTACATAGTTTGAACTTGACTTGTTTATTAAACGAGCTTTAATATACAAGATTAAAAGAGCTTTTAACGAGTTGAACGTTGAGCTACTCGCAAGCGGTTTGACTCAGTTACATCCCTAAGTAAATGTTGTTTTCTAATAAAGAGGAGCTAGTAAACAACCTGAAAACTACCATCAATTTTTGTTATGAATAAATTTTCTCTTTTTGATGATTAAGATTTTCCTTTTCAATAGCGATGTTACTATAATATATTTAAAGTTGCTAATTACAAGATTCACACATTTTAATTTATCGTAAAAAAAGTCAAATAGTAACTTTTTTTCAAGAGCTTTTAGAGGTACATGATTCAAATCCTGTTAGGGAGAACTGCCTTTTATTATGTAGTCCATCAATATTTAGGTCATATGATCTCTCTATTAAAAAGATACAAATAATTAAAAAGTGAAACCATAATATAATTTATTGTATTTTTATTTTAATTATTTGTTATCTATGGGCTTAAGTGTATGAAAAATTGATTCTCCCCTTATTTAGTTACATGAGAAAAATTAAGGGGATGGTTCCAAAAAAAAAAAAAAAAGAGATAAATTAAGGGGGCAATTTGGTCCTTCTGTATCTAAGGAAGGAGTGACGTTAAAGGCAAAAGGATATCCCCGTCCGAAAAAAGGACAAAATAATTTATTAGCTTTTACTATAATAAAAACATTTGTACTTGTACAAACAAATTAGAAATGTTAAATTATTTTTTATTTAATTACAATTATTTATTTTTTTTAATATATCAATACATATAAAATATATTAAAAATTATAATTAAATAAATATTAATGTAATTATGTTAATTTTAATTATATAAAGGAGAATTTTTTCTGTAGCAACTTGCGACGGCTACAGTACCGTCGCAAGCTGCTACATTTATTAAAAAAAAAAAAAAATTTACCCCTGTATCATTGGGGGCAGAAATATCATATAGCAACTTGCGACGGCTACATGTATCAGTCTCCTTATATAAATATAACTGTTTATACAGTATAATAGCTCTTATTTGTTGGACAGCAAAGAAAGATATTAAGAATTCAGTAAAAAGAAAAGCATCATACAGTATACATTAAGCAAATGACGTCTACCTACCGGCTAAATATGGCGTCATACAATTGTTCTGAAAAACCCGCACCTGACGTGGCAAGTAAAACAAATATCCTCCTAATGGACGGCCAACACAATAATTTTTTTTTTTTATAAGATAACAACAAGAAAAAAAGGGGCATAAAAATCTCATAAAATCCAATGGTAATAAAAGGTTATAATTCGGTCACTATCAAGAGTTTTTTTTAAAAAAATTTATTAATTTTGATGAGTCTTGATATTTTTATAGTATTATTTCCATTTCAAAAAGATTCTTAAAATGGTAAATTGAAATTTTTACTTAATAGCTTTTATTATTTAACTTTTGGTAAATTTCAATGTAATTTAAAATTACTTCTATAAATAGTATTCTAACATATATGAGAAATTTTAGTAATTTTCAGTAACTATAGCTGTCAAATAATAATTTACACTTAATATTTGATTTTTTAATTTTTATTATATGCACTTAATTTTCAGCATTTAATTCTCAGTGTAATTATACTAAAAATTATGTGAATTCGTAAATTAATTATTACTAGAAAAGAATATGAATATAATTTATATTGGTAAAAGAGAGAGAAGATTTATAATATGAGAATAAAAAGAGTATGAAAAAACTACATTCATAAATTTTGATGCTATTCTAGAAAAATAAAAATAATAAATATAGTTTTATTGAATTGCTTTCATATTTTCATAGTTCAAGTTATGAATATTTATAAATTTTAGTATATTAAATTTCTACAAATCTCTTATTTATATTATATTTATATGTGAAAAAAATTTAAATATATTTATGGATTCGATGATATAATCGTGACAATAATCTCAAAAATTTTGATTGGTATTCTGAATTTTAAAAAATTATTAAAATTTCAAATTCAAAAATTTTTACAATTATTATCAAATTTTTATAAAAAATCATGTAGATAATTCATAATATAAAAGAAAAATCCTTTGAATTTCAAAAACAATAAAAGAAATTAGAAAAGAAAAGTCAACATATTGTCTTGTCATGGATTAATACAAAGACTCACAACAATAAGCCACGAAGTACGTGATCATTCACTCCTCTTGCTCTTCAGCTGAAGTACAGTCGCCAGAGTAGACCACCACGTCCACCACCACCTTAAATTTTTATTTCAAAATTAAATAAATCTAAATCAAAATAATTAAATAAAACATATAATATTCTTCTTATTATAATTAGTGAAAAGTGTATATATTTGGTCTTATTTTACAATCCCTCTCACCAAACAAAGACTTTTTACGTCCTTCTTCTTTCTCTCACTTTATCAGGTTTTCCCTCGCTTTACTTATTTATTTATTTTACGTCTTTTGTTTGTGTACTTATCTGTTTGGCTAGCGAGAAAATTTTATCAATTACAACAGCGAAAGGTTTTCTATACTTCTTTTCTTCTTTTGATTTTTTTTCTTTTTTGACTTAATTTTTTTTTTTGTTGTTGCTGTTATGGATGATGATAATTATTGTGTTACTGATTGATTGGATGATAGTGATTTTGTAGTGATGTGTTTGTGTGGATTATAATTTATCTAGTAGTAGTAGTAGTAGTAGTATGGATCTGTAATGAAGTGTTTGATGGAAGTTTGATTTAAGTTGAACTGTGTGTGTTGCAGATCTGGAAAGTTAGGGTTTGTAAAATTTGGTGGTGAAAAAATGCAGACAAGGTATATGGAGAGAACTAACAGTATGGCTAGAGGTAAGAGAGCTTTAGAAGGTGGTGGAGATGACCAGCAACAACCTGAGAAAAAACGCCCTGCTTTAGCTAGGTAAAATTTTCTTTTCTTTTCCTTAAAAAAAATTTTTTTTTTAAAAATTGTTTTGCTATTTTGATTTTTTTTTTTTTATATTTGGTGTTAAGTTATGACTAATTAGTTCTTGAAAATGTGGTAGTGTTGGGGTTAATTTGTATTTTTTTTGCTAGGTATTGAGAACTTGTTAGCGCTTTATGCTTTGATTTAGATGGGTTCTTTTTTTTTTTTCCTACTTATTTTTTGAATAATTGTAATTGTCTAGAACTGTAAATTCGAAGTTGCAGTTTAAAGTTTCAGTCTTACTTGATTATCTGAGGGGAAATTACTGTAGGTGTGTTATAATAAAACCCACTCTCTCATTATTGAGACAAAGTGTTTAATTGTGTCAGGATAACAGTTTTGCTTCTCTTGTGCTCAAGCTGACATAAGGTCTCTTGCTTTTGCTGTTAAAGAAACGTGCACTAAATTCTTTCATGGGCACCTTAGGAGATAGTAACGTGAAGAAAGCCTTGTGGGATAGTTTTTTTTTTTTTTTTTATAAAATCTCTCTTCCATTCCTGCACACATGCACACATGCACACTCACTCTTTCTCTATAAAATTGTAAGGGCTGCTCTTTTCTCATTACTATCATTGGCTGAGTTTATCTCTGTAAGCTGGTTCTCACTGTTCTTTGGATAGTTGCTCGACTGTTACGGGTCTGTAAACTGAGGTTTTATTTTTCTCATTTTGTTTGCTTTACTTTGGTTTCTTTTACTCTATTACCATCACCAAATTTCTTTTTTTTTTCTTTCCCCCTTTTCATTTCAAGTTTTTATCTTTTTGGGCTATTTCTCTGAATGGCTTGCTTTCTGTTGAAGACACAATAAGCAATATTTTATGTTTGATTATTGTGAAACTTGTGTTATGCTAAGATGTCATATAACACTATATTCTCATCAGGGATTGGTCATTCAGAAACTGGTGTTATATAAGTTATAATATAAGATTTTGTTTGCTGTTCAATTCCATTTTGATGCATTTCGGTATTCACCATGCAGTGTCATTGTAGAAGCTCTTAAGGTGGACAGTCTGCAGAGGCTTTGCTCATCTTTGGAACCTATCCTTCGTAGAGTTGTAAGAGTTTTACTTTTCTGATATACTTCATTTCTCTAGGAACTGAACAGAAATGATTTATACGGGGTTGTAGTTTTGGGAAATTATATAAAGTTGAGATCTTCAGATTTGATTTTTGGATCTTGCTCTGAATTAAGGGAAGTGGGATGAACTCTTAATGTTGGACATAATTCTGAGGAATCAACATGTTAATCGCATGAAGTGCGGTTGACATTAGTTGCAAAACACACATTTATGGTCCAAGGCATCTCATTGCTGTTAATGAGCACTTGAGGCTGAAAGTTTCTGTTAACTTCATTTTTAAAAGGAGAGGTTAAAATTACATATCTGGAGAATACAATAAATGTCCCTTTTCAAGTAACTTTAGAGTGTATGTCTCCAATGGAGCAGTTTTTGGAAGTTGAGAACAAAGTGCTCTGATACTCTTTAACTTTCTATGCAATATATATGAAGGGCTTAAGCTGGATAGCTTTATGTAACAGTAAACACTAATAATAGAAAATTTGGGGAAGTTGGGTGTAATCAAGTTGTTGACTTGTTCGGCAGAAAAAGAAAAGAGTGGAAGTTTATTTTCAGTTCGTTGGGATTGATTCCTTTTTTACTGTATTGAACAATATATTGCTTAAACCTTTTCCTTTTTGGTATTCTTTGCGTACAGATCTGTATATTAACATACTTTGTCTTCTTATTCTGGTATTGCAATCTATGTCAAACAGGTGAGTGAGGAAGTGGAACGCGCTTTAGCAAAGTTGGGCCCTCCTAGACTCAATGGAAGGTACAAGATATTCTTGATTAAAGTTCATCTTGTCATATATGAGGTTTTTTATTTTATTTTATTTTATTTTTTTTGTGGTAAGAGTTTGATGGTGAATAACTTTGCACTTAATGATAGTAAAATCAACTGCTGGCATTTGGGTCATTTATTATCTGCAAAAGGTCCATGGAAAGGAAATTCATTGAATTTGGCCATTGGCCTAGCAATTCCTCGGCCTTGGTCATAGTAGGTGGACACGCTGAATTTCGGGGATTGTACCCCGGACGATAGTTCCCTGTGCATTGTAATTTGTATCCCTAGGTTTACAATGCCCTTGTGATTGCATCCCTAGGTCTATTATTCCCTTTATGGACAGAGATGTTGATGTCATTTATGGTGGGGACTAGGGAGAGGGATGGTTGCTTCTTTTCTTTAGCCCATGTCCGATGGACTAACAAAATTGGAAATTCAGTAAAGTGGCGCAACCTATGTAAAAAACATTAATTACTCACAAGGCATGATAGGTAAATAATTTACAGTTGCGTGAAACATAAAAGATGTCCCATTTACTGAAAGTGAAGAGTTTTAAGCTTGCTATTTACAAGAGGAGACTTGCTTCCAGATTAGCCAAAAGGTAGCAAGAGGGATTAGGGAAAGAATTTAATGTAAGAAGTCACACATTATGCGCTTCATACATATAGCTTTATTTTTCAATAAGTGCTCTATAGAAATATCAAGAAATTCAAATAAATGGTTAAGGCCCCATGATCGGTGTCTTTCGTGAAGTTCTTTAAACTTTTAGCTGTTGCTTAGTTTTATGTTAGTGTGGATTATAAGTTCATATGTAGTTTGTGAAATTTTAAAAAGTCATTCTTTAAATATATATGAAAGAAGTGAAATGAGGAAATGAATTTTTTTAAGGTAGATGGAGTGAAGAGAGGTAGAGGTAGGTCCAAACTAACTTGGAGAAAAATAGTTAAAGACGATATTGGCTCTACATCTTTCCAAAGATGTAATCCATAATCGTGCGGAATGGAGAACGAGAATCCATATAACCGATCCCAATTAACTTGGGATTTAAAATTTAGTTGAGTTGAGTATTTTGTCCTTAGTTATGTAGCATATATTTTTCCTTCTAAATATTCCCGCTAAAAATGGCCATCCTTTAGCAATTTTTTTTTCCCTTGATTTCACTTTAATGACACCTATTTTTGTTGCTACCAGATTTTTTTTTCCCCTTGATTTCACTTTAATGACACCTATTTTTGTTGCTACCTAATATGTGTGTTTCCTCGTAGCAATAGTTCATTCTTTAACGTGTTTAATTTCAGGTCTTCCCCAAAACGAATTGAAGGTCCAGATGGAAGAAGCTTACAGCTGCAATTTAGGTCCAGGCTGTCTCTTCCTCTTTTCACAGGAGGAAAAGTAGAGGGAGAACAGGGTGCTGCAATTCACATTGTTCTGCTTGATGCTAACACTGGCCGTGTTGTAACTTCTGGCCCTGAAGCCTCTGTAAAATTAGACGTTGTTGTGCTTGAAGGTGATTTCAACAATGAAGATGATGAAGACTGGACCCAAGAAGAATTCGAAAGCCATGTTGTTAAAGAACGGGAGGGAAAGAGACCGCTATTGACTGGGGATTTGCAAGTCATGCTCAAGGAAGGGGTAGGAACAGTTGGGGAGCTCACTTTTACTGATAACTCAAGCTGGATAAGGAGCAGGAAGTTTAGGTTGGGCTTGAAGGTTGCCTCGGGATGTTGTGAGGGCATACGCGTTCGTGAGGCAAAGACAGAAGCTTTTACTGTCAAAGATCACAGAGGAGAATGTAAGTTCATTGTCTGCTTTTGTATGTTTGTTTTTCATTAGGAAGATCTGGAATTCATGTTCTTTCCTTTGACAGTATACAAGAAACACTATCCACCTGCATTGAATGATGAAGTATGGAGATTGGAGAAAATTGGCAAGGATGGCTCCTTTCATAAGAAGCTAAACAATCATGGCATATGTACAGTCGAAGACTTCTTGCGTCTTCTGGTTAGGGATTCTCAAAAATTACGAAATGTAAGTATAAGATTTGGTTCTTGATTTAAGATGTTCCTACTGAATTCCTATTTTCTGATATGCCATTCGCTGGATGTAGATTCTGGGGTCTGGTATGTCAAACAAAATGTGGGATGCTCTTGTAGAGCATGCAAAGACTTGTGCTCTTGGGGGGAAGCTTTATGTTTATTATCCGGAAGATTCAAGGAATGTTGGTGTTGTTTTTAATAATATCTATGAGCTAAATGGCCTTATTTCTGGGGAACAATATTATTCAGCTGATTCTCTTTCTGATGAGCAAAAGGTTGGTTGTATACATTCTTTTGTATATATGCTATTATTCTTTTTTCATCCTTCTTATGTGCTTTTAATGCTATGGTATCCTATGCAGTTTGTCTTGCACAGTTTTACCATGCTGCATTATTGTTGAGAATGCAAGCTGAAAGCATGTGAACAGTTCATATCATTTACAAACTTGAATTGAGTAAAATTGTGCTGATGTTGTGTTTTCAAATGTCAAGTTAATACCAAAAATATATATTTTTATTGAAGTATGAAATTTGCATAAGTATCAACCTATGAATTTATAGTTTCATTATCGAAGTTGTGAGCATTATTTTTTAAATATCTAGGCAATGTACAAAAGACTGTTTGCATGTGTAACTATATCTTTGGACTGAGTTATGTCCAACGGTTGTAATTTATAAAAGTTAGTTTTTAAAACCTTTTCTATCCATGTCATGACATTTTTACAGTAAGTCGTATAGATGTTGAACCTCTCATTTTTGTAGATATATGTTGATACATTGGTGAAAAAAGCATATGACAATTGGAATCAGGTCATAGATTATGATGGCAAATCTCTTGTGAACTTCAAGCAAAGTAAGAGGTCAAGCACTCACCAAAATGAACTTCAGATGTGCCAAATAGGCTACCCTAATGCTTTGGACCAACAAATGCAATTACCCCGCCTACCAGCTTCAGTTACTACTAAGGAGCAGGCTTCTGTGCATTCAGGCCTCCAAGTTGGAGGTAAGTCATTATATGCCTTGATATTCAACAAAAATGGTATTTAATTGGGGTACTTAATTTATTCATTTTTGGTTTCACATCAGGGTATAACAACAATATGGGAGTAGGATTCTCATCCCATTCCCAGCTTGTAAATCCAAATTCACATACCCAGTTTGACAGCACCTCATTCGCAGCTCATGAACCTTTGATCAGTAACTCTCACCAGGCCCAAAACATAAGAAATGATAACAATGTTGTTGGCCTAGCTCTTGGTCCTTCAGAATCATCTAGCTCAGGGATTCAATCTATTGGCTCTTCCATGCAGCCATCCAGTCTCAATCCTTTTGATGACTGGACCAACAACCGGGACAGGGGAGTTGATGAATACTTCACTGAGGAGATTCGCATTCGAAGTCATGAGATGCTTGAGAATGAAGACATGCAACACTTGCTTCGACTTTTTAGCATGGGAGGGCATGCAAATATGGCTGAAGATGGGTATTCATTTCCACCTTATATGGCATCACCGATGCCAAACTATGATGAGGGTGGCACACGTCCTGGTAGAGCTGTTGTGGGCTGGCTGAAGATCAAGGCAGCAATGAGATGGGGGTTCTTTATCAGGAAGAAAGCAGCTGAAAGGCGTGCACAACTTGTTGAATTGGATGATGAAGAATAGTTAGTTTCTTGCTGCCAAAGACTATTTGCAGCATCAAAAGTTAGTGGAAGATGCCAACTGTAGTCTCTCAAGCCAGCAACATACTTGAGGTTTCAGGACTGCTTGAAATTGTTGTTTTGGAGGTCTTGAACGTGCCTCGAGTATTTAGGTACCAGAGTATTTCTTCTTGTACAGCTATGTACAGTATGTTGTTTCTTTAGCTACTCTTCCTACTTATGAAGAAGCTTCTCTCTGATCACTTTTATTATCATTGGGTGTATCATTATAACCTCTATTAAAGATCTTTTTAAGGGGTGGATTTGTCTTCTAGTTGATGGCCCCTCTCGATTCATGTTGACTGGTTAGGGGAACGTTTTTGTAATAATATAGGTATGACTTGTTTCTTGTATCTGGCCATGTTTGCGATGAGTTGGTGGTGCTTGGTTATACCCCTAATTGTGTGAGTTGCTGTTTTGTTGAACGTGCAACTTTTCTTTCTGGTCAGCATGCCACTTATTGCATCTTAAGGTTTTGGGCGCTGAAATTCTGATGTTTCCTCTGTTATTTTATTTCAATTTTGGTTACAGCGCTCCAACATGTTCTCATTACTGGACGGAGCCATTATTTGTAAGCAATGTGTCCAAGGTTGATGTTGCAAACCTCAATGTGTAGTCTGGTTTGTCTACGCACCCCTCATGTTTTGAGGTTGAAAAGGCAGTTTTGAGATTTTAGAAAGGGGAAGGTTATAATTATGATCACTATGATTCTGACTTGCGATAAAATTAGTGATGTGATTTTTTTTTTGTTGACATCTGAATATATGTGGTTAATATTTTATACACTTTAAAATTCTATCAATTAATACTATAATTATTTTAGTATTGATTATTTTATGAGAAAACATTAATCTGACACTAAATTTGAATTATAAAATTGTATTATATAATTTTTATAGTCAATTTAATTAATTAGTTGTTTTTAGAAATCCTGCATTTGAATGTATGGATTTGTTGAATGTATGGATTTGAATTTTAAACTGTATATTTCAAATTTAAAATCTTTTATTTGGATGGTTTAAAAATTTGAAATTTTTGTTTGGATCAATATTTTAATCATCATATTTGAATTTAAAAACTAAAATTGTTTACACATTTAAATTATTTAATTAATTATATTTTTAATTAGCAAATATTTAAAAAAAACATTAGAATTTTTCTTAATAAAAATTAGACAATTTAAATACTATAAATTCAAATTAGTAGTTCAAACACATAAAAGACAATAGCAATTCAACAACATATAAAAATAACATTTATGAATAAATTCTAAGTAGTAAAACTCAATAATAAATTGGATATAATATTTCTTTTTATCATTATGTAGAGACTTGAGCAAATAAGATTCCTCTGAATTGTCTTTCATTGTGAAAAGATTAGGAATGTTTGTGAAGTAATAGGAAAATGAAAAATAAACAAAAGCAATAAAAGATAGCAGTACTTCTTAAAACACACGGTGCAATAGTTTTTTTTTTTGGTCAAAATAAGTTATTACATGAATTTATTAACTATATTTCCTCTAGGGTGAGCAAAATAACCGAAAACCAAATAACTGAACCAAATCGAATTAATTGGTTCAGTTCGATTTTATTTGTAAAATATTTGTTTGTTTTTTTTATCCGAATCAAACCAAAATATATATAGTTCGGTTTGATTTTTATTGAAAAAATTATAATTGGACTGAATTGAACCAAAATTTAAAATATTTTACTTTTTATGTATATTTATAGTTTAGTTTGATCGGTTTAGGACTATTTCATGATAAATCAATAATATTAGGTTTTAAAAATTTAGAACTCTTAATAAATTTATTTAATACTAAAAAAATCAAACCAAACTTATTTAAATTCACTTTAGATAATCGGCCTGATTAGTTTCTAATATATAAATAAATTAAAAATAAATATATGCATGTAGTAAAAATATAAACATAGCGTTTAGTTATTTAAGTGAAAAACTATTAAATTAATTTTTTATTTCGTTCTTAATTAAATGTAGGAACTAGTGCTATTCATATGTAAATTGAAAATATATTTTATTTTTATTAATGATATAAAAGCATTAATATCATATATTAATTACTTTAAAAATATTAAAATATTTATATTTTGAATTGTATTGTATCAATATTAAATTAAATTATTTTTTGAGGAAATTTTTAAAAATGGACTGTTTAACCAAGCCTGTTTCTTTTTTGATCAGGTCCATTTTATTTTTTCAGAACTTATTTTTGTGTTTTCAGTTTTGGCCCAACGTGTTTTTATTTTTCATTTCTCGTCTTCTTCGTGGAGCAACGGTTTTCAGTCGGTTATTTTTGCTTCATTTAACTTCCTTTTGCATGTCCGTTCTCGTCGTTTCATTTTCTACGGGTTTTGTGTATGTTCTTTCTTCTCTTTCTTCATATTTTCAATTTTTTCTTATTTTTATTTTTTTAACTAGTGTTTTCTTGTTGATTTGAGTTTTAAGTTAGTAGTTATGGGGAAAGATAGTAGTGAAATTGTTTCTAGGAGAATTTCTACTCATTTAAGCGGTGATGTTGCATAATCTTCTCCTTCGTCTGGAAAGAAGAAGGATATGACTTCTTCATCATCTGAAATGAAGAAGAGTGATACTGTTTCTAAAAAGAGGAAGAACGACGGTGAATCTAAGAAGAATGACAGTGTTGTTAAGAAGAAGAAGAAGTTGTCCTTTAGTGAAAGCTCTCCTAAAAAATCTAAAACTTGCTATAAGGTATGTTTGCTTTTCTTTTAATTTTTCTTTTCTGAATATGTTATTTTTCTTATTAAGTTATTATTATTTTTTTTGTTGCTTGTTGTTGTTGTTGTATATATTGTTTTAGGTTTGTTTCTTTTTGTTGCTTGTTTTGATTTTTTAATGTAATTTTTATTATTTATTTCAGGAATAGGAGTATTTTGTTAAATCAGAGGAACGTTTTAAGAGTAGGATTTTTAGTTGTATGAATGAGAATGTCATTCCAAAGCTGAAGAAGAAATTGAGTGAAAGTCAATTGGATTTATTTAGAAAAAGTTATTTTGGTTATTTTTTAAATATGAAGGATGTTAAATTGCAGCCTCAGGTTCTTCATTGCTTGCTTTTAAGGGAAGTATTTCAATCTAAATCTGATGAAATTTGGTTTGATATTTTTGGTTTTCTTTTAAAGTTTTCTGTTGGTGAATTTGCTCTTGTTACGGGGCTAAAATGTATTGATGATTTTGAGAGAAATAAGATTGGGAAATCTGTGAAGAATAATTTGGTTGATAAGTTTTTTGATGGTTCTTCAAAAGTGAGTATGAGTGATATTGAAAATTTTTTTCTTTTTACAGAATTTGATTATGATGAGAATGCTCTGAAATTAGCTATTCTTTATTTTATTAGTAATTTTTTATTTTTTGGTTCTAAAGAGAAGTTTTTTAATAATTTTTTTTTAATGTTGTTGATGCTGATCTGTATAATAAGTATCCTTAGGGAAAATGTGCTTTTACTTTTACTTTGGATTATTTAAGAGGAAGGTTTATGGGAGCTGAGAAGAAAGAAGACCATTATTATTTTTATCGTCTCGTTAGCTTTTCCTTGGATTTACAAGTTTGGATTTACGAATATTGCGGTTATTGTGAGGGTTTGTTTACTGTTCATGATGGTTCTTTAATTCCTTGTCTGTTGAATTGGCGTGATTCTTTTATGTTGAATTTTAAGAAGTTGAATTCATAGATTTTGAATTTATCTTCTTCCCAGGTAATTGCTTTTTTTCTTATTTTTTTAGGTTTTGTTGCTTATTTTTCTTATTTATTATTTTTGTAGTTGAAATTGAATAATATTGTACCTACTGATGCTGAAGAGGAGTTTCTGCATTTGAATGGGCCAAAAGTTAAAAAAGTCAATATATCTGCTGTTTATGATGAAAATGTGGACAGTGGAGATAATTTCCAGTCACTTATTCCGCGAAAGTCTAAAAAAGTGAAATCTGTTGGTCATAAAGAGCAACAAGTATTGGTCATGCTGTTGGTGATATGGATGCTATGTTGAAAAGGCAAATTGATGATTTAGAGAAGAGGATTAACGAATAATTTTCTTCTTTGAGAATTTTTGTTGAGGAGAAATTTTTTATTTTAGAAGGAAAGTTAGACAAAATTCTTCAACATAAATTTTCTTTTTTTCTTCTAATATTGATAAGGATGAAGAAAATGAGAAATATGATGAAGTTGTTTCTGATAGTAAAAGTGATAAGGATGGTGTGGATGAGAGAAATGATAATTTTGATGTTCTTTTAGATGATGTTACTTTGGATAAAGGAAAAAATAATTTTGTTGAAGAAAAAAATAATGCCGATGAAGACAATAGGAGAAATGAAGAGGAAGAGAAAGGAAATGAAAAAGAGGATAAGAAAAATGAAGAAGAGGACAAGAAAAATGAAGAAGAGTTGAAGAAAAATATTGAAGAGCCAGATTTGAAGAAAAATATTGAAGAGGAGAAGACAAAAGATGTTTCAGGTGTTGCTCTGCAATCTGCTTCTTTTGATAGTGATTATGATGATAGTTTTTTAGAGAAGATTGATGTTATTGTGAACAATTTTAAACAAAAAAGGGTAAATTTTATGCTATTTTTTTGTTATTTCTTTTTTGTTTCTGTTTGTTGCATATTGTTTCTTTTTGTTGCTTTTCTCATTTTTTATGTTGTTTTAACTGTATTTTATTTATGTAGGGAGCTACACCTGAACCTGTGAATGTATCTGTTAGTGAATTTGACAATCCAATGAGAGTTATAGTTCCGTATGTTGAACCTATATTTATTCCGTATACAAGGAGGGTTGTTAAGTCAAGTGTGAAAGTTAAATCTCCATTTGTTAGGGAGTTTGATTCAGGAGCAGACTTAAACGATATTCGCCAGTCTTGTTATACTTCTTGGCCTTTTGATGATTGTGTTGATGGTACTCCTGATTTTGAAGAGCTTGTTGCTTTTAATAAATAGATTGACGAAGGAGCTTATAAGAGCAAAAAGTAATTATTTTATTTGTATTTTTTATATATTTAATTTTTCATACATTATCTATTTTTTAATATTATTTTTTATTCTTGTTAGGTCAAATTTGAAGTATCCTGAGAAATATGAGGTTCTAAAACCTGGATTCAACTTTAATATTTCTATAATTTCTTCAAAAATATGGTTTCATATCTTGTTTTATCTTGGGGAGCTCATCACTTATTCTGTATGTTTCTTATTTTATTATTTATTGTCTTTTATTTTGTTTTTTTACAGCACCTTGATGCGAATTTTTATTATTTTTAGAAAATGGGGGAAATCTTCTGGAAGTTGCACTGTGAATTTTATAATAACATATGCATTATTTGATGGAAGTTTGCAGAAAGCTTATACTTAGTTAAAAGAAAATAAGTTTACGTTTTCTTTTAATCATAATGTGTCTGAGTATATATTAGGAGATGTGATGCTTATGGCAAAGCCATGGGTTGATGTTGAGCATATTTTGTTCCCTGTTCATATCAATTCTTAACATCATTGGATTCTTGCAAGGTTGAGCATTAAGGATTGATGTATTTACCTATATAATTCTTTGAAGGGTGCTCGTGACACTGGCTATGCTGAAGTTGTTAAGGCTTACAATGTGATGCTGCCAATTTTTTTTAAAGAGTTTGGAATTTTTTCTGACCGAATTATTGGTGATAAAAGACATTTTTGCATTGAACTTGTTTCGGATTTTCCTATTCAGGAAACTCCGTAAGGATTTTTTTTCTTTTTTTATTAATTTAATCTTTTTAATATTTTTTTCAGTGATTGTGGAGCTTTTATTTGTGCATGATGTGTATAAATTCGTAAGTGCACAAAATCGTATCAAGTAGTAATAAAGATATCGTCCCACAGAGATTGTGAATTGAATACTGAAATATTAACTATGTTCATTTGTTTAGACATCGAAATAGAATTTAGATTCTTTAAAAACTAAAACCAAATCAAACTAAAGGAAAATTCAAATTCAAACAAATATTAAAAGCTAGGGTTCTTATTCTGAATTGGACTATTTCAAAGGATTGATCATCCAACTAGGTTTAACTATTTCTAATTCATTTTGAAACCATAGGTTTTCCTCTCAAATAAACCTATAATTAACTGAGAATTAATTAATATTAAGTTTACTGGCTCTCACCAACCTAATGCTTTTTAAATCTAATTTTAAATATAACCTTTAATCAATATTAATCCATTTAATTGTCTTTCAACTAATTAAGTAATCAATAGGTCATTTGCCTAATCCTACAGAACCTATCTCTCGATTAAGCCTATAGTATCAATTCAATCTTAGGGTGATTAGTCCTAAAATGACATTAAGCACAACAATAACCAATGAATTACATCTAGCAACCTAACATAAATCACAATAAGAACATAGTCAATTCAGAATAAGAACCCTAAAGAGGATCTAGCTACTTATATTAAAAATAAAAGAAAACAAAGAAGAAAAGAAAACCATTCTGAACATAATAATAATTAAATAAAAGAGTGATATAAGAAAAACTCCCTTCTAAATAATGTAAGGAAGCCTTGCTCTTCTAACTTCAAGCCAAGTATCTCCTCTACTATGAACTAAGCAAAATAAAATGAAAATGTATTCTGAAGAACAAAGAGAATAGAAAACCAAAACTAGAACTAAAACAAAAACTAGGAACTCCTTTAATAAAATAGATGATTTTATTTAAAAGACCTAGTTTCCTAATGAAAAAGGTCATTTAAACTCTCCTAAACTCTATCTAAACATAAGCTTAAAAGATGAGCTTCTATCTATCCAAACTCCAACTTAAAATCCACTCTTGATTGGCTGACACATCATTATGCACGGGTACGTAACACTTAGACATGCCCATGCATCAAAATAACTCTGAAATATTGGAATCAGGCATGGCCGTGCACATGGACATGTGACTCACACATGGGCGTGCGCATGGGCACGTGCTCTGCGAATGGCTCTTCTTCAATTCAGGCATGGGCAAGTGCATGGGCATGCAACTTAGACATGGGCAAGCGCACGACCATGTGCTCTGATGCGAGGATAACCTTCTAACTTTAAGCTTCAATCTTATCTTATCTTTAAGTACTATCTCCATATCCTCTCAAATGCATCCAACAACCAAAAACTAAATAAAAATTACCTATTTAACATAAAAACACCTAAATTAAAATAAAATAACAAAACTAACTAAATTAACTAAAAACAAACAAAACAATACATTTCTAAACTTAATATGCAATAAAATAGAGTGCTCAACACATGCATGTTTCATACTCATCAAATTCCCCCACATTTGAGCCTTTGTTTGTCCTCAAGCAAAAATAAGAGAACAACTTATTTATACAAAGAACCAACATCATGAGTAGTTTTTAACTTGAGGAACCATCCTAATCTCTCCTTAATACAAAGTTTAAAACTGAAAATTAAAGCAATAACTCATAACCAACAACATAACAATTACCAAGTGAAAAGTAAACTCCCTCGTTGAATTCATGAAACAGTATGATTAACAACCAAGAAAAATAAAAGTAGGCATGAAACACTAACACTCAAATAGTTTTTTCATTAATAACACTCAAAAGGCATATAATTTATTCCTTATAATTTCTCTATTGTAGTATCCCCCACCTTTCCATATTACTCAATGTGGATACCTCAATAAAGTCCTTTGGATACTCATACCCTTTAGAGCATTGAAGTACATTCATGAGTGCGTTTTACACTCCATCTCGCTTAAGGAACTTATTTATTTATTTTATTAAGTATCTATACACATATGAACTATATGAAATATTTAAATTTCTACAAACATCCTTCTCAACTATCAAGCACACTATTTCAATCACTCAATGAAGGAGTAAACATTAAGTTCATTAAATTTAAAATTCTTATTCATAAGTTATTCCTCTCACTTAATAATCCAAACTAAGCATTAAAAGGAGATTAACACACTTACTCAAGAAAACCACACCTAATGATACTAACTCTTAGCACAAATAGGCTCAAAAACTCAAGTGAAAGGTCTTTTATTCATGCAACAACAAATTAAAATGCAAAACACAAAATAAAAAAACAAAAATAGTAAAATAAAAGGGAAAGAAAACTCCCCTAGTCAGATGCATTAGAAGATGAAGTTTTTGGAACTATGATCTCAACAGATGGCTCCGTCGATGCCTTAGTTCCTTTGCTTTGAGAGATCAATTGTTTCAGCTCCTTTACTCCAGCCATCAGATTGACCATCCTTGCATCTCGTAGGATCTCATAAACTTCAAATTTAGTGATCACATCCATCATCATGTGACGAAGCCTTTGATCAGTTCGATTTGTGTTACGAGTCAAATTAATACCCTAGCCTCTAGGACTTAGCAAAGAGTAAGTAGGGTGTCGAACACTAGGGCATTCAGAGTAAATTTTATATTAACCGGGTAGATAATAGGATGGATAGACAAATGATGCTAAAATAATGTTAATTATTTTACCTAAACTAAAATCATTAAAATACTAAATATTTAATTAAATTGGTTAAATTAAAAAAAACTAAACTAGTCTATATGAAAACAACAAATCAGAATTAATTAAGAACTTGTAAAAATAAATAATCATATAAATAATATGTGTTGATTGGAGCAATTAATCAATGGTCCTTAAAAGTAATTCTCATTGTCAATCAAAGGTATTTTTATTTAAAGTCCACAATCATTCTCATGAATTTGCAGAGATAAATAAAAATCATTAAGTTGTATACTAATTTTGTTATTCCTTTAAAGTGAATTTTATTGTCTCCAAATTTTATTCTAATCTTTAAGTAACTTCAATTATACATCCACCAAATTATCCCAATTCTCATTGCGAATAATTGATTAATAAGTTATATATAGTGATCAAATATATACAACACAATACAAAACATAATTGAAATTAAATCAACCTGAAGACGCCATGAGTCAAGATAAGGAAGAACATCAACTATGGCCAGACATGTGCTTGCCCTGCCATCCTTTCTTCAAATACCACGGCCCAGGGCCACACCAAGGGTCCCCAGGTGCTATGGTAATTTGCCACGTGGTCGTTGTTGAGAAAGATGAGGGGGAGAGAAAGAAAAGGGGGTCGTGTCGTGGAAAAATTAGGTTCGATTCCCCATAGCCCGACTCCCATTAGACGACCTTTAACAGGATAGCTAGACCATTGGAACTAAAACTTCAACTAGATCACTTAAGACTATCCCTCCATGACAGGGAAATAGGTGTCTGTAAACTTCCCCTCTTCCTAAAATCATGGTTAAAGGAGAATGAAGAAAAGGGCACTCTTCGCAGCATTGGCACTGGATGCCTTTGCCTTTAAGACTTTAACAGAATAGTCCCTTTTTGAATGAATGGCAGGGAAATAATAAAAGATAAAAAAAATGAAGTTCTTAAATTAATTCATCATTAAAGTTCTACATACAAAGACTTAGCCAATATACATATTAATAATTAACAAACAATAAGGAAGAGTAAATAACATCAAATAAATACATATCAAAATAAGAGGAAAAGATTGAATGAATAAACCCTTCA
>CATIWO010415736.1:0-22591 GCA_949673435.1 Macaranga tanarius
TTAGTATAGGTGGTATGCCCTAGAGGCCAACCACATATTTTGATATTGTAACTATTACCTCTATTTATTTTCCTTGATTGGTATGTGATACTAATAGTGGGAGGTAGTGAGTCTCATGCTATTTAATATAATATATCAGAAATTCAAAAATGTCTCATTTATTCTGTAGACCTTGTATTGAGCTAAATTTTGGATATGTTATAAATTTATGTGACTAGTTTATATTAAAAATATAATCAAGTAATTTGGAATTTTTTTTGTAAGATTTATTCACTCTCATGTCTAGCAAGGTTAAGCTATTTTTCATAAAAAAAATATATACATATAATTTGTTAATTATTTCACTTGCTTGAATGTAATGATATATAATTGAGTATGAATGTGCATGACATGATTTATGTCCTCGAAAAGAATTTAAGTTCTATTCTTATGGACATGTGTATGGGTTTGTTTGAGGCCACGTGTTGCGGGTCTTACAGTTTAGATATTAGTCTCGGTTAGGGGATGGGTTAGATGATTTTAAGGTAGAAGTTAAAAAACTTGGAGCAAAATTTATGACTGGTTCAATGTGAGTTATAGTAAAAGGGTTGGAGGAATGGTATTTTGCTTCGGTATGTTTAGGGAAAGATGAGATTCCTGAATACAAAAATTGTTTTCCAAAGAAGCAGCTAATTGTTCTTATATCTCCCAATTTTAGTTTCTACTTACCTCAAAATGAATAACCGACAATAAAGATCATTGCACAAAGCTGTTTAAGTGCCCATCTTCTTTATTGCATGAATGTTGAGATGACGACTTCACCATTTGAATTTCCTTTTGGTGCTTCAATGGAGAAGCCTTAAGCCATAAACCAAAATTCCACTAGACTTATATCTGATCACTTGCACCTTTGTAATCTCGATAATTTTTAAATGCATGCCCCAACTTTCCATAGTGAAAGTAAAAAGTAAGTAGAGCTTCATATTTGAAAGGAATCCTATTTGTTTACCTTGTAAAGATATCATGGTTTCCAATTGCAATGGTTTTTTAACTCTCACATGTGCCTTGTACCTTATAAATGACCACCACCATCTAGGTCATACTTATTCACTGTTATGAACTCCCCAACTTTATTTACTAATACTCTAGTTGTGTTCTCGCCCATTCCTATTAATGGTAAATTATAAGCTCTCATCTATAGCTTTGCATAATCAAACTGTACCCTTAATGGCTACTTCATTCCACTAACTTCTTTCAGGAGCAAAAGGTTATTCTCAAAATGCCACAGTTCATGTGATAAAACCTATTAAATGAGAGAAAAATCTTATTTTTCTTGTGTTCATTTCTATACAAGATACATAAAATTTCTACACATCCTTGTAATTCTATTTTAGGTAAGAGAATCAGTCCCTCATATCAAGCATCCAAATATCAAGCATTCAATCCCTAATATCAAGCTATTTATAATTCACATTCATACTATCATTCCTATTCTATAACACTCCCCCTCAAGTTGGAGCATAAATGTTAATCATGCCCAGCTTGTTATAAATATTATATTCGAACTCCATTTAGTGCCTTAGTGAATTGATGCGGGTGGAATTTATAATACCCTAGTCTCTAAGACTTAGTATAGAGTAAGTAGTGCGAGACCCGCAACACGTGGCCTCAAACAAACCATACACATACTCAAGATATATAATCCATAATATCATAATTACATATAGATAGATTCCACGCACATTCATTTATATCACACATCATATTTTTGGTATCTGGCCAGAACCACCTCACAATGTGCATTTCTCACAAGTGGTCACATACTGAGACTATCCGCCCGGCTCAGTCCCAGTCTCACATCCTCACATTCTCACATATATATATCATTGGGTAGCTATACGCCCGACTCAGCTTGCCCATCTCACATTTCATATTTTTCTCATGTGACCACTACTGGAACTATCCACCCGGCTCAGTTCCAGATTTCGCATCAGTGAAGGCTATTCGCCCGACTCAGCTGCACTATCTCATATATCCTCACATCATTCATTCATGCCATATAGACATGCACAATTCACATTCCATATCCATGTCTCACTTCACATCACATCCATCATAATTCAACATTCCATAATTCACATATACAACTCACATTTTAATTCATGCTCGATTCACTTTCCACCATTTTCAATTAATTCACATAAATGTGCATAACTCACATTTCAACAAATAAGCATTTCCTCACATCATATTCCATCACTTTATTCAACACAATTCAACATTCTCAACAAATATATATATATATATATACATCATTTCATTTCTCACCTCATTCAATCAATCAATTCAACATTCTCAACAACATATATACATATTATGTATATACCACACCACCTCACATATTTGTCAATTTATTTAAAGCAACATAGTTCTCATATTCAATCAATCCATCATTTATCACTTTCACAATCTATATAATTCATTTTCATGCCACATTCAATTACCAACCAACATCTTTACAATAAACACACATATGTCACTAGGCATATCTCATTCAATATCATACTCAATCACAATTCAATATATTCTCAATTCATATGTTTATTCATTTCACATCACCTATCTTGTTCATTTCATGCATAGCCATTATTTTTCACATTCAAGAGAATTAACATATATGTTATTATATTAATAATCACTTACTCAAGAGGGCTTCAACTCCTTCAAAAATAAAGCTCCCCTAGTGAGTAATATCTCCAATATCTTTATCCATGCCTACACATAATTCATACATCAATTCATGTAGCAATCAAGATACTTGCACTCAACTCAACAAAATGCAACTAAGTGCAGCCTCATACTCTATATTCAAAATATCCAAATAATTCACACACGCATCCAAAAATTATGAAAATATTACAGGAGGTAGACCTATGAGTCTACTTCAAATTCCAACTTGAATTACTTGATTTCGATATGTGTGGAATTAATTATGGATTTTGAGCAAAATCGGGTAAAATAGAGAAACAGAGGGACAGACTGAGCACGAAAATGTTCAGCTGTGATAGTCACCCTAAAAATAAAAATTTGTCTTCATGCAAAACATAAAAGTTGTAGTAAACTCTCTAAGGTTTCCATAAAATTAAAGCTTGCTCAAATCAGAGGTCTACAGCTCAAGATATGCTCGAAATACTAAAACTGAAAAATAGAGACAGCATACCCGAATTCACAACTCCCAAAACCTAACTCAATTAATCAAGAATAAGTGCAAGGCTTACCAAATTGAGGCTCCCAATAGCTCCTAGGTCTCCTCAAGCTTCCCAAAAAGATTGCTAGATGTGTAGAGAATATCAAATTTTCCCAAGAAATTCAATAACACTCTCCTTTCTTCTCTTCCCAACCAAAATCTCTATACAAAAATACATATACACACACACACTCACACACTTACACTTCCACCAATTAAATAATTCCATTTGCCCCCTCCCAAAAGTCTCTACACAATAATTACATATTATAATAATATCTAAGTAATAATAATAGATAATATCAACTATTATTTATTAATAAAATAATAGGAAATATCACTATAAATACATATCTATCACTAATTCACCAATATAATATTATATATATATATACACAAATATCTCAACCAATCTCTACACACCCTTAATAACTTTGGATTATTACACAATAATCCTCAACTTTCTTATGTGATAAATAACTCCCACTTTCTTAACACATATATCCCTCTCTACCCAAATGCACATATTTATACTTATATGCAAATCTAAAACTCTACTAAATATGTCATAAAAATATAATGCATGCATAGTGCTTTTAAAGTACGGGTGTTACATGTGCCATGTGGCGCCATATGTAAAGTAAACTAATTTTAAATTGCAAATAAACCAATTTCCCACCAACCGCATTTAAATCTAATCTAACGAAAGCTTCCAAGAATTAAGTTCCTCTGCTATTTTCTTCAAGCCATTGCTTCAAATCAACCGAAGCCACCAGCTTATTCCCACTGTGCAATCGATCTCCTTTTATTTAATACCAAACCATATCTTAATTGGTAACAACATAATTGCAACTAAAATATTCTCTTATGCACTGTTATCTAAAATCCACATAACCAAGAAGACAAAGAAACAACAACAATAATTTCCTGGATGAGTTCAAATGCACGGTAAGTCTTAATTGCTCTAAAAACAAAAATAAAAGAAACAACAATAACAACACTGTGAACTCAAAACTAGAAATTGAATGAAATGAACACTTTTTTTTTATCACTTGGGTAGCATAAAATGAAAAACTTTCTGGGCCTTTGAAACAACAGTAGCACTATTCAAATAAGAACTTTCAGAAGAACAAAAAAAAAGGTTAAACAACTCACCAAGAATTCAGAGACAGCATTGCCAAAGAAGCTGAAAATGAAGTATTGAACTTTATAGTGAAAATACACAGAAAATCCACCTCAAAAATCACTCAAAAATCAACAAAAAAAGTAAAGTGAAAGCAAACAAAAATGGCTTTAATTGAAGTTTTTGTCAATAGAGAAAATAACCCAAAAGCCTTTTCTCTGTTTGTTTCTATAGTTCTTTTCTGTGCGTAGAAAAAAGTTGAAACCTTTATGCTAAAATTGGTCAGATGTTGCTTGCGTCTTTAAAGTTGAAAACTTTTTTTATGTTAATATGATAAACAAAGGAATCACTTCAAACCCAAAAACTTCAATCTCTCAAAATGGAAAAAAGAAGCGCCGACGTGTACGGAGGAGGAAGTTGGGTGGCCTGAAGCGAGTAAGAAACCAGCAGAGAAAGTGAGAAAGAGCTTAACTTGATGAAGAGTGGCTCCTTTGATGTGCTCTGTGCTGAATTCCTGGGCCAAACTAGCAGGTTCCCTTTTGCTTCTACAACTACTGCTTATAGTTTGATCAACAATAAGCCAAAATATGTCTCGTCTTCACCCTCATCGGAGAAACAACAGCAGCAACAGTAGAAACTTTGTGTGTGTTAATGAAGAGAAGAGACTTCGTGAAGGCTTCAAGATCGATTTCACAGTGATAATTTGTTGGTGGCTTCACTGATTTGAATCAACGGCTTGAAGAAGATAGGAGAAGTTTTGCTTTGATCGAATCTTTTGTTAGATTGGGAAAAAATGCGGTAGTTGGGCTTGTGGCTTTTGTTTTTCAAATTACAAATTTTTTTAATTTACACATGGCGCCACCTAGGTGCCATGTGGCACCGAGCTTACATGTTGGATGCATTTTTGACAGGTAAGCATCCACGTAAGCAACAGATCATCGCTGACCACCGAAATATGGCTTTGGGTATTTTGGTGATATCAGTTGCAAATGTTGGGGAGTTTTGTGTTACAAAAAAAAGGTTGGATACTTTTCTGTTATCATCTTCAAAACTTGGGTACCGTCAGTGCAATTAACCCGTTGTTGTTATGGTTATTAATGTTAAAGCTGTAAGTAATATCATGTGTCCTAGCTTAAATTGTGTATCTTTAGTTATTTTACAAGACTTCACAAACTAATCATTGCAATATTTTTTTCACCTTTTATTTTTCCATAGACAATTACATACAAAATTTGGGATGAAATAAGTTTAAAATAAAAATAAAAAATTTATAGAAAATAATAAAAGTTAAGGGGTGTCATTGGTAAACTATATAAACTTTAGGGTGAAATTGCGTATTAAGCCAAATCCCATGCAGCCAAGATGCCATGTCAATTCTGCAATCCCTTGGACAAAATAAAGAAAGGTGAGGTGAGAGTACGATCAAATGCGTCTCTCTGCAAACAAAGGCGCCCTTTCCGTTCTCTTTCTATTTCAAAAACGCATTTCAAACGCTATATATATATATATATATAAGTATATCAAATCAAATCAAATGATATATATTTATATTATATTGACGCTAACACTACGACTTGTCTTTGTTATAGATTCCCAAAACCCAAAAAGCTATAACCTCCTCTCTTCGTATCTGTTGTAATAAACCCACCGCCAACCGACCTCAAAAACACTCCAATTCACTCTCTATCCCTTTTCTCATCTCATGGATTCTCAAGAAGAGCAAGACCCAGTTGCCCTTTTCATGTCTCTTGATGATTGGCAAGAAGACTTGTCTTATCAGTCTTCCTCTGAGACTTTCTTGGTTGGCTTTGTTATTGCCAACATAGTGGGTCTCCGCTACTACTCTGGTACCATCACTGGACGTGAATTGGTGGGTTTGGTCCGTGAACCCTTAAATCCTTATGATCAGAAAGCTATTAAAGTCCTTAATACAAGATCTCTTCAAGTGGGTCACATTGAAAGGTCAGTTTCTTTAGTTCTATCTCCTTTAATTGACTCCCAAAAGATAACTGTTGAAGGTATCGTAGCTAATTCTCGTAGTACTAGTAACAAGTTTAAAATTCCTTGTCAAATTCATATTTTTGCGAGGATTGAGGACTTTGAGTATGTTAAATCTGAGATTACTCGTGGTGGGTTGGTTTTGATTACGGAAATTGATGCGAGTTTTGGGTTATCAGAGGCTGTTGTAGTTAAAGAAAAGTATAAGAAAAGTGGGTTTAAAAGTGTGGATGAAATTTTCAAGCTAGTGGATGACAATGTGAACAAGAAAGGAAAATTAGGTACTATGGAGCCACCCAAGGAGGTCATTAAGTCTGAGCTCTTTTTGCACCAGAAGGAGGGATTGTGGTGGTTAATAAATAGAGAGAATTCTGACGAGTTGCCTCCCTTTTGGGAGGAGAAAGATGGGAAATATGTGAATGTTTTGACGAATTATCATTCAGAAAACAGGCCTGAGCCACTGCGTGGCGGAATTTTTGCAGATGACATGGGACTGGGAAAAACTTTAACTTTACTATCTTTGATTGCTTTTGATAAAGTTGATAGTAATACAAGTGCTGGTAGAGCCAATGTCAAAGAACAAATATGCGAAGTGGAAGAGGAACTGCCTGTTATGAGTGATAAGAAAGGGAAGAGGGTTAGGGTGAGTAGAAAGGGGTCTGGAGGACCAAAAAAACGTAAAATTGAAGGTACCCTTTTGAATAGCAACGCAAAAGGGAAGTCTGTGAGTGTAATTGATAAGTCTTGCAGTGTTTTGGGTGCAAAACCCACATTAATTGTCTGCCCTCCTGCTGTATTTTCAACATGGATAACACAGCTAGAAGATCACACTAAACGCGGATCGCTCAAAGTATACATTTATCATGGGGAAAGGACTAAAGAAGCTGAGGAGCTTAAGAAGCAAGATATAGTATTGACAACATACAGTACATTGGCTAATGAAGATTCTTGGGAAGACTCCCCTGTGAAGATGATTGAGTGGTGGAGAGTCATTTTAGATGAGGCACATGTCATCAAGAATGCGAATGCACAACAAAGTCGAGCAGTTACTAATCTAAAGGCTAAGAGGAGATGGGTTGTTACTGGAACACCTATACAGAATGGATCCTTTGATTTGTTCTCCTTGATGGCATTTTTGCGGTTTGAGCCATTTTCCATCAAGAACTATTGGCAAAGCCTGGTACAACGGCCACTTTCTCAGGGAGATAAGAAGGGGCTTTCGCGGCTGCAGGTAATTCTTATATCTTTTTTTTTTTTACTTTTGCATCTACTTGGAAATTTTGTGTTCATACATCTGATTGTTTCCTTTCCATGTACTTTAAATTGCTTGTTTATATATCCAATTGTTTCTTTCTTATGTGCTGGAATTATGTTCACACCTAGGCGCTGATAATTATTTTTTACAGATTTCTTTGTTATATACAGCTGAACGACTATTCTTTAACATTATGTAGTCACATGCTCAGTCAAATGGTTATGCACCTAGATAGTATTATTATGTTTTTCTTAGCTATAGAGGGCCAGATATTTTTCCAGAAGATTTGTTCTGCATTCTAGCTTACAATCCCAGTCTTTCGAATTTTGCTGCTTATGGTTTTTCTGGTCTCGAATACTGTTGTTTTTTTAGACTTAAATTCTGTTCCTGATTTTATCATAAATTGTTGTCCTCCATTATTGGCTTATTGCTTTAGATTTTTCCCATGTAGAATCTCTAATTTAATAGCTTAATGTAGGATGTTATGCATCACTGATTTACTATTATCTATTATGCATAATAGTTTGAATACGTGTATTTCCTATTTTTATTTTTGAGCTCCTTATTACTAAATGGGAAAGTACTAGTTATAAGTGACCATGAGAAATTTTAATGATAATAAATAGTTGTCTTGTGCATGATGCTTTAAGAATTATAGTTATTTTATTTAGTTTTATTTTTTTTTAATATGCTTATTTGTTCTGGTCTTAATGTTTCTTAAAAATGTTTGCACCTCATGCCACAAAGGCCCATAGTGACTTGATGTATATTGTTTCTGGGCGCCCTAGAAACTCTCAATGCCTTGTGCCCCTTGTGCCTTTAATAACTATGCTTTAAGATTTTTTTAAAAATTTTTTAGTAATGGAGAAAATTTCAAAAAGGGCAAAAAAGTATAGGAAAAAAGATATTACTTTTTATGATTCATTGATTTTGTTTTGGATACGTAAGATTTCTTGCTCCTGAAACTTCCATCAAAATGGACCCTTAGGCTTCTTATGTTTTCTTTTTTACTAAAAAAGGAGGTTGACATGGACAGAGGTGACTCATATTATATTGGACTAAGAATTGGGTGATCTGAGTTTATAAAGACCTTAATATTTTGAAAAACTCGGTCATTTTTTTGATGTTTCATAAAAAAGAAAGAACATAAATATTTTTTTAATTGACTACAAAGGATACAATTAACTTGGTTCATCCAAAAAAATTACAAGATATCAGGGATTTTTCCATTATTCATATCAGGAATTTTCTGTTATTCAAGCGAGCAATTGCTTTGTTGAATGTAACTTGGGTAGTTCCTTTTCTAGTCTTTGTGAAATTTGAATCGTTTAAGACATAAAGGTTGTCCTCATTTTGTTTTGCTTTTTTTTTTTCTTTCTTTATTTCATGTGTATGGTATTCTAGGCTTTTCATTGCATTTCTGACCATCTATTGCTAGTGTTGAGCATCAGTTGTGATCTCATATTTTATTTCTGGACAGCATTATTTCACATGCTGTGTAGCAGAAGTACAGCTGTGATATATGGGTCTTGAGCAGGTGTCCTTTTTTTTGGATAACTCGATCTTCAACTCATCTTTCTTAACCATGATGCATTTTTTTTTTTTAAAAAAGAAACTATCGTTCAAAATAAGTTTTATGTTATGTAATTATCGACAAAAGCAGTTAGTCCTTACATCTGATTCTAGATTTGAGTAGGATCATACTTCTTATAAGTCGTGTTTGGCATCTTTTAGAGCAGGACTTCTTTCAGCTTGCCTGCTGACAAAAGTGAAAAAAGATAGCCCAGACTATTATAATTGTATGAAAATGGAATTAGGAAGAGATACTTCATTTAAGAATGCAGTTTTGGGTTTAATTTTCTTTATTGAAGCCACCACTTGAAAAAAGAAATTAAAAAAACAAGAACATAGAATTTGAGAACTTTTGTGAAAGATTTTGAGAAGTTTTCTGGACTGTGAATTGGTTTTAAATATCAGAATCTGGAGAGTTTCAGCTTTGGGCATAACAGTTTGTTAATTCATTTTGATTGTTAAATAATTTTTGAAATTTCTATAGAGTGAGAGGGGGGGAGTACCTTGGGAGGAAGTTGGAAAAGGGGATGGGAAGTTATATAACTGGCTTGAGGCAGAGGTAGAACAGATGCAAAATCCTTGTAGTTTTTATTTTTGTTTTTTACTTCTGGGATTTTCAGATGTTAGCTGAAGCATGAATGTTCCTCACTATTCTTCATTAATTTTCGTTTTTTTTTTCTAAAAAAAGATCATTAGCCCATTTATGAAATCATACTTTTTTGCATTTTGATTTCATTAAACATAATAGTTATTTAATGCATAAATTATGTTTGTAATCCCTATTACTAAATTCTTTCCTTTCAATGAATAGTTAATGAAGGTGTTAAGTATAAACGTTGTTTTTTAACTTTTACTTTTTAAAATATTTTTGTTTTGTTTTTCTTTCCATATTTTGAGCTTTCACAACAGTGACAGCTTTGATATGATATGGCCATGACGACTGAAAACCTACCATGTACCATCAGAACATTGCAACCATAATTGTGATTGCAACTGCAATATAAAATATGGCCCACAAATGCTATGAAACGTTATGATCCCTGTTTGAGGAAGTTAGGCTTTTTACATGTAAAATTTCCGCATATATTGTTTTTCCACCATGATGAAATGATTGAGATCCAGTGAAGCAGGATTCAGAAAACAGAACATCTTACTACTTTGTGCTGTAATTTTAGTTAGTTATTTATTGAGAAGATGATGCTCAAATCATGCATAAAGGAAAGCAAAAGAGAAGATATCTAATGAATATGTGTGCTTACGTATCCAGTGGAAAAAATAAATGGGAGGTGGGAAAGAAATATTTAAATGAATTTTAGAAACTATTTTCAGTAACTAGGTTAGCTGATGGAAAACAAATATTTTCTTAATCGCATGGGGCAAGTGTTTATGTAAACTCTCCTTCATTGTAGTTTCTTCAATTTTAGGTGGGAGCACATGGTTGGTTTGGGAATATTAGGATATAAGAAAGTTCTGGTCATCTTCTTCTTTAGTGCTTCCTATACAAACCAAGATATGTCATCATCTGTTCCTTTTATCCTTTCCCCCTTGTCCATATGCATAAAGACAATTATGGCCCTAAAGCTCTCTACCAGCTGAATATTCATTTGTTAATAGTTTGCAGGAACAGTTTTTCCCCTTTTTATTGATCAGTGCTTTGACAATGAAAATTATGTCACTTTTCCCTTTTAATAATGCAGCTTTTATTTTGCAGAAGAGATGTGAGTACTGTGTTTTCTTTGATTTTATGTTAGTTTTATGTTATAACTTGTGTCACAACTTGATGTGTTTTTAGGTTTTAATGGCAACCATTTCTTTGCGGAGGACAAAAGACAAGGGTTTAGTTGGATTGCCATCGAAAACTATAGAGACATGTTACATTGAACTTTCTCAAGAAGAACGTGAATTGTATGACCAGATGGAAGGGGAAGCCAAGGGTGTGGTAAAAGGCTTTATTAATGCTGGTAGCCTAACATGTAACTATTCTACTGTACTTTGCATAATTTTACGACTTCGCCAGATATGTAATGATCTGGCCTTGTGTCCTTCCGATCTGAGATCACTACTCCCTTCCACCAGTATTGAAGGTATTAAAAACTATAAAATCATTTACTTTTGTTTATGTTGATTATTGAAATTTATTGCTTGAATTTTCTGATAAGTGATAACACATGCAATGCTTTTTGGAAAATGAATCATTTTCAAGTTGTACTTTTCTCACATGGTCATTCACTTGGTTTATATGCCTGAGTTTTTTTGAGATAACCATTTTAATTTATCTCTTGCTATTTAGTTTTGGAGTTTTTTTTTCTTTAATTGATGTATGAGTGATAAAGAGGTTCAGAGATTTGGGGAGGATAGGCGAATTCTTGGAAGGTTATAAAGTCAAAATATGCATTGTTTAGGAAGGCATATTTACAAGTTGTTGACATAATTATTACTGCTAACTTTCTGTATGGTTTATTTTAAAGTATTCATGTTGTTTTTATTAAGTACTTGTTGCCAATATTTTCATAACTCTTCTTTCATAGACAATTGAAAATTTCCTATTTAATTGGACACCGACTGCAAGGAGATTGAATGGGCTTTAGAAGAATGATTTATGAATACGAGGGGTCCAAGCTTTGTCTTTTAGTTGACATTGAACAATGATTTGGGTCAAGAGCTGATCTGTGACGAACTTGTGAAATTTATTATCATAGATGTACACGGGAAAATTCAAAGGATGCTCTTGAATTATGGGGTTTCCCATTCTTGAAAAATAGAGTTTTTGGACTAAGTTTTGGAATGAGTGATGTTGGATGTTGGGGCAGGGATTTTTTTTCTGAACTGTTCACAGGTCAGTCTCATGTATCCAACAATTTTAGTTTACTATCTTTCTCAATTAGGATTCACGAGGGTCCAATTACAGGTCATGGATTCAAACCATGGATGCAGCCTTCTTTACTGTGTAACCAGAAGGCAGCATTTATTTAACCCTTCATAGAAGCTGCAACCGCAATGCAATAAGTTTCATCAAGTTGGGCACCCTTTTCTATTTATTTTGAAGTTGCAGAGAAGCAAGATAAGTACCAATGTTGTGGTATTAAATCTTGTCTTGCGAGGGATGAAAGTGAGCTTGATGTACTCAACTTGTCCTTTCAGATGCTGTGCAGTTAGAGAAATTAGATCATAGACTAATGTGATGCTGTCATTAGAATTATATAGTGCTGGACGGACTATTTATATGTGTGTTTAGAAAAGGCAGTAAAATTTATGCATTCACATGTAATACTTCAATTTTTCTTTTGTGGGCTATTTTGGCTGACACCTGACTGTATGCTTATTATATCCACAAGAATGAAAGCCATCGCTATTTTACTAACTAGGTTGTTTACAACTTGTGACAATATATCTTCTTGGGCGCTTCTGATTGCTAAGGAATGGTAATTTGTCATACTTCTTTTGACTGTAAGAGGCTTATGCAGGTGTTCAGTGGCTATATTCTTATTGATTGCAAGCTTTTGTTGGAAATTGTTCCTGCATTGTGCTACTATATTTTGCTGACCTTTCAGAACTTGATTGCAAGCAGATGTATCCAATAACCCTGAGTTGCTTGAAAAGGTGATTGCTGTACTGCAAGATGGTGAAGATTTTGACTGTCCGATCTGCATTTCCCCACCAACTGATACTGTAATTACGCGCTGCGCTCATGTCTTTTGCCGACCCTGCATCTTGAAAACCTTGCAACGCACAAAGCCTTGCTGCCCACTTTGTCGTCGTTCTCTAACTATGTCTGATCTGTTCTCAGCCCCTCCTGAATCTTCTCGCACTGAAAACACTGAAACTTCTTCAAGAGCAAATATATCATCCAAGGTTTCTGCTCTCTTAAACCTCCTCATAGCAGAAAGAGATAAAAATGCAACTGCAAAGTCAGTAATATTTTCACAATTTCAGAAGATGTTGGTACTACTTGAAGAGCCATTAAAAGCAGCTGGTTTTAAGATCCTGCGCTTAGATGGAACAATGAGCGCTAAAAAGAAGGCTCAGGTAATAAAAGAATTTGGAACTTCTGGACCTGATGGGCCCACTGTTCTTCTTGCAAGTCTTAAGGCTTCAGGTGCTGGTATAAACCTTACAGCTGCTTCTAAAGTCTATTTGTTAGAGCCATGGTGGAACCCAGCAGTGGAGGAACAGGCTATGGACCGTGTTCACCGAATTGGGCAGAAGGAGGATGTAACAGCTGTAAGGTTGATCACTCGAAACAGCATTGAGGAAAGGATATTGGAGATGCAGGAAAGGAAAAAGAAACTAGCAAAGGATGCTTTTGGAAGGCGGGGAGCAAAAGCTCATGAGGTTAGGACAGATGATCTTCGTATACTCATGTCCTTGTGAGTTCTGACTCATATATACATGTGTTTTACTCTACATCTGATCCTACAACTATGTTCATAGTACTGCTAATATGAATTTTTAGTGCCTTTAGTGGTCTATTTCTGTTCCATGTACATTTTTTGGCAGTTCTCTTTTGAGTTCCTGCAACTGCACGTGAAAATGCAAAGCTTAAGCATAGTAATTGTGTATTATCACAATGCTGTTTACTTTATCAACAGCATAACATTCCTAGAGTAAACAGATCAGATTTTTGTTCTCTAAAAGATAGTTATTACAAAAGGGACCTCTGTAGTATTTTTTTTTCCTGAACTGGACTTCTCTAGTACGTTGCAGGATGTATTGGGTTATATTCAAACTTTTAGCTTGTTGCAGTCATGCATTGAAAGCAAGATAAGCAATATCTTGGCACATGCTTTTCTGAAGACACTGTTTAAGACACTGCTTTCTAAGCTTCAAAATAATTTTAACAATCAACAAATTTGAAGCAACTTGCAGATGTAACAGGGGAGTGATTTTTTAACTTTCTGGGCTGCATGTTGCGAGTTCATAATTTGCCTTGGAGCTTGTTAATCGCTCCATGAAAAATTTGGATGTTTCCTCCGTTACGAATTGTATGTGTTGCTATAGGGATTGTTTTGCTACCTTTGATAGTTACTTGCATAGTTTGCTTGCTTGACAGCTTTGGCAAAGAGATTGCCAAGTTGACACTCATCACTTTTGTGTCCACCCCATTGAAATCTCAAAACATAATCGTTGTTTACCTCTCAAATTCATGTTGTCAATGTTTTTATTATGAGTTCCATTTGGGCTGCTAAGACTATCAATGCATCAATATTATGTATGCCCTCTGCCTTTCGTACTGTCATTATTGGTAGTTATTCATGGCCACATATCATCAATCCATTCATAAGCTAAGATGTCATCCTACAATCATAAATGCAATAGTAACACCATTAATAACACACAAAATTTCTCAATAATAAGTAACTCATTTTTCATTCAATTATACTCAAAAGTCAGCAACAAATTAATATACTCGTTAGCAAAATTAAAAGATTTTATTCACAAAATTTATTGGCAATTTTATATATTGATTTATAAAATCTTCTACTTTGTTAGCATTTTCATTTTCAATATATGGAAAGTGTATATGTAATGAAAACATTTAAATATTAAAAATATAGAAATATATAATAAATATTAAAATATATAAATATAAATTTTTGTACATATAATAATAAATAATTTATTATTATCAATCAATAGTGTAATTATAAGTTATTGTATTTAGGAAAGAAAAATATAAAGTGTCTTTAAATATATTTTCTTTGTTATTTAGAAAAAAATAAAAATTTTTTATTTTTTAATTTGAAAATAAATTTTTTAAATTTACGAAACCTAAAATATTTTTAAAAATTTCCTGAAGTTTTTTATTAAATAAAAATATCCTTACATCATAGTTAACAAGATAAAGATGATACTATGTGTAGGCGGCGGAGTTCAGCGTGCGCACAAGTATTTGGTGACCACGGTACTGTGCGGGCTCAAGGCCCACTAGAAAATACAACTTTGAGTCTTTTGATGGACTTAAGTCGGAGATGGAGTTGCTACCCGGGCGAAATTCGGGACACACTATACAACAACTAGATCTCACGGAGGGGCCCATCAGCCATCCTCAGAGATTAGGTCCGGAAACTGGATATGGACTTTTGGATTGCCCACCTAACCTTTCGATCGGTCTCCGTTTGTGTTTCATGTTTATTATTTTAATTATTTAATTATTTCTTTAATTACACGCAAATATGCAATCACCTCCAAATAAGTTTCAATTTTCATAATTAGGTCCAAGTTTATTAATTAGCCCATTTTTGCTTGCAATTATTTTGGTTCATCACAACAGACATCCGCACATCACATTCATCCACAATTAACAATAAATAAAATATGCACACAAAGAAATTTGGGGGGCAGGAGGGGAGGAGAAATGAATACAACCATTTTTCCACACACAATAATAAAAATAAATAAAACACCTAAATATAAAAAATAAAACCAAAATCAGAAATAAAGTATAGTAACCCATAGGGCTACCAAGTCTATACGCCTACAAAAAAAATTATTGATTAGTCTTTCCAAAAAAAAAAAAACCTACAAAAAATAAAAAGTCAGTACACAATAAAATAATCAACAACTAAATTCCAATCAAGTTGTATATTAATCAATTACAAAAACTTAAGAGGAAAAAAAATGCATGTTTGACCAAGCCTCTTTCTTTTGTGGTCCGACCCATTTTATTTTTTCATTTGCGGTTTCATATTTGGCCCGACTTCTTTTTGTTTTTCATTTATGGTCTTTTTTTATTTATCAAGGGTTTTCAATCAGTTTTTTGCGTTCTTGTCTTTTCGTTTTCTTCATCTTTATCTACTCTTTGTTCATCTTTTTAATTTCTTCTTGTTTTTTATTTTCTTAAGAAGTTTTTATGTTCCACAAGGCCAAATATCCATATACCATACTTTCTAATCAATATACTTATTAATCTTCAAAACAATATCTATATTCCATTGGCCATATTAAAGATTGCCAATCATTTTATTCTTTATACACAAAGATCATATAACTTATCCAACTAACCAAAATAACATACATATAACTTTATAATTATAACATGTAAGAGAAACCAATTACATGTATATCATATTAGTAACTACTTACCGAAATTGTTTTCCAACCTTTAATAAGTATTAGTTTCTCCAATTGATTATATCTTCCTTGTCCCTTACAACTCCTACACATAGCTACATATCAAATACACATACAATTCATTACTCTTGCACTTTAACTCAATTAGTGCAATTCATCACCTCAATTTATTATGCTTTAAAATCATGCACACAAATCCTTTGACTCTTATTTTATTACAAAATCTAGGATTATGCGTCTATTTTAATTCCAATTAGAATTACTCAATTTGGATGTATATGGAATAAATTATAAATTTTTGAACACTAACAGGTCACACAGGTAATTAGAGTGAGCAATAAAATATCGAGCTCTGTTAAACTATCATAGAGGCAGATTTAGCTCAACATCAAAACATAAGAGTTGTAGAGGTCTCCGTAAAGTTTTCAAAACATTAAACTTTGCTCAACGTAGAGTTCTACAACTCTAGATACCACAATATAACCGACATAGAAGAAAATTCACAAACCAGTCGATATACTATTGCTGGCATGTTTGATACATGAAATTCATGATGCTTTCAAAAATTATAGACACATCCTATGATCACCAAATTCATACACACTTTATATATATGAGTCTACTATTAATTCTAATTGGAATTACTCAAATCAGACATGTATATAATTATTTATGGATTTTTGAATCCATTTATGTAGAACATGGCTATCAGTATGAGCATCAAAATATCAACCCCTATTAGACCTTTCTAACAATAGATTAAAATCAAACTCAAAATATAAAACTTATAGAAGACTCTCTGAATTTTTTAGAGCCTTTAATTATGCTCAATTTAGAGTTCTACAGCCAAAGTTATGGCAAAAATCCTAGGACTGAAAAACAGGAAAAATAGGGCACGAATTTACCAAAATCAAAACTCAACATCAACCAACAATAATACATGAAAAGCTTACCAATTTAGGCTCCAATTGATTAAAGAACTCCTAAAGCTTCCCAAAAACTCTTGTTTGAGAACTTGATCAATATCAAAGACTCTCAAAATCTATCAAAAAACACTATTCTTTTCTTCTCCAAATCTATACAATTTCTACACCAACATACCCACATATACACACATACTTCCACCAATCACAACCCTCCATTTGCCCCCTATAGGTGTCCTTTTAATTTAATGCATAATTATCACTAAATATATTAATAATAATACTCTTGATAATTATAAACAATATTACCACAATATCTTCTAAACTCCTTAATGAAATGGGATTATTATAAAATAACCCTTAACTTTCTCTTATGACAATTTAGTCCTACCTTATCTTACAATTTAATCCCTCTCTATAATACATGTATATTTCCAAACTTAAATTAAGTCCACCATCTATTATGTATAACATGCAATACATAACCACAAAACATGTATTATAAAAGGCGGGCATAACATTTCTCCCCTCCTTAAAGAAAATTTCATCCTCAAAATTGATAACTCGCTTATTCTTCAATGTATCTTGTACCAAATTCCCTTGTATTAAAGTGCATAAGCTCTCATTATCTATTGATATCAGAATTACCCTTTTTAATTGCTCATTTTGGAGACACACGGGATAAAATACTTCATGCAATCATGCTATTATGCTCCCAATTACATGTAGTAACCCACTCTCAAAATCTATCATTATCCTTTCTCATTTCCATTTCGGAATCGTTAATAGCTTTAACTTTCTTGCAAGACTTGATATTCCACTCCTATGCAACAAACTTCTCATATTTTGCTTCATTATTGGTCACTAATAAGGCGGTTTTAGCTCCCAATATATCTTTGTAGTCTCGACCCAATTCTTTCTGGGTAGAAATATACTTTAACTTTTTGTTTCAACAGTTCTCTATACAACTGATACTTTCAAATCTTTAATACTTGAACACTAATAACTAACTTTAGTTCAGATGTCGGATAATTCACCTATTGAGATTATAACTGTCTAGATATACAAGCTATTATTTTCCTATTTGGCATTAACACACAATCCAACTCTTATCTTAAGGCTTTAATATAAACTATAATGCCACCATTCTTGGGTGATAATGCAAGTATAAGGGCCTAATTAGAATTAAAATCCTGAACTTTTAACAATTTTAGCATATTCTATCAGATTTATATAATTAAGCTTGAAACTATAAGATATTTTTCAAAATTAGCATCCGATGAAAAGATGCGGCGGTTGTTACTGAAGTGGTGCTGATGTGGCACCGATATTTTTTTATTAAAAAAATAATGAGTCAATAAACAAAAGCTGTTGACTCATCTTCCACGAAGCAAAATGCACCCTTTTGCAAAAGTTGGAGAGATGAACACCGTAAACCAAACAAAAATGAAGGGGACTAATCTCTTAAGGCAACAGAACATTGACTCTCTTTTTTAGTAAAATACATTTTGACTGTAAAAAGCAAAAGTGAGGATGTTGATGGTTGAAGAAGCTTTTTTTGAATATTCTTTTGTTTTAGAATAACTTTAGGGTCTAAGGATTCTAATATCATCAGGTATTGTCATTTTTGCATTTATTTTGTATGTATTTTGATGTAAGGTTTTAAAATTTAGGGATTTTCACATTTATAATTAAAAAATCATGGGAAATGTCATTTTATTGTCTTATAGGGTTTAGGTTATTAAAAATTCTTTGTTATTTTTTCTAAATTTGAAAGGGGATTTTATAATAAAAAAGGTTCATTCGTTGATTTATAGGATGGAGTTTTTCACCATACATCTACACCCCGGAGGTGTATTCGTCAACACTGAAAGGGCAGCGAATATGTTGGACGGGAAATGGCAATCATTGATGATTTTGATCCAAATAGGATCGGGTACTTTGATATTGAAGGGTTTGTGCAGAATTCAGGGTATGTTAATATCCTAAAGGTGGCCTACATGTAACAGGATGGTAGTGGATATAAATTTTTTACAGATGATAAGGGTGTCATGGATATGTTGAAATCTACTAGGGATGGTGTTATATATATATGGAAGCAGTACCTCATATAGAGTTTCAAGATGAGAATGGAGAAAATGCAGTGCCAAATAAAACTACTTTTCAAAATGAAAGTGCTGAGGCTTTTACTATATGAGGAGTTACTGAGGCTTCTGGTGTACGAGGTGGTGGGCAGGATTTAGATGATGACAGTGTAGATGAAGATCTTGATTATGAACTAAATGAAAATAGTAACGACAGAATGGTAGATGAGGATTTCAGCTCTGATGGCGAGGAGCACATGGAAGCGAGAAGGGTCTTGAAATGGGCAAGATTGCATCAGCTTGATAATGATAATGAAGACTATATTGTGGGTACCACACGAAGAAAGACAGATATAAAAAGAACTTCAAAAAAGGCAGACAGTAATTTCATAAGTGCACCAGTAGAAGCACCTACCAATGATGATGAAAAAGATAAAAGTGGGTATAACACTAAATATTACTCATCTGATAATTCAATAGTGATATCAAGTGAGGAAGGTGATCTCAGTCTGCACAAAAATAGAAGGATTAGACCGAAGGTGTATGATCCAAACTGTGACCATACAGATTTAAAATTGGAAATTAGATTGAGGTTTAAGGATGCTCAAGAATACAAGGCTGCACTTCAAAGGTCTGCTATATTAAATGGCCATAACATAAAATGGGTGAGGAGTGAAGGTGGGAAGTTAGATGTAAGGTGTGTTGACGGTTGCCCTTGGAAGTGTTATGGAAGCAAATTGCAAGATAAAGACACATTTGCCATCAAAACATTCATTATTGTGCATAACTGCAGTAGAGAATCAATAAATAGGCAGGCAATAGCAGAATGGTTGGCAGTGGATTTTTTGAGAGTTTTGAAAATAAATCCTAATTATCTTGTAAAGGATATGGTGAATGATATCAAACAGAAGTATGATATTAATGTGACTAAGATGACATGCTATAGAGCTAAATGGAAATCTTCAAATAAGATAAGGGGTTCCTTTGAGCAATATTATTCTAAACTCAGGTCATATGTTGCTCAATTGAAGACTGTGGATAAAGAAGGCATATTTGAGTTAAAAACAGAAGTTGATTCTGATGGAAAGGTTGTTTTCCAAAGATTGTATATTGAATTTAGTGCATTGAGGTGAGGGTTTGTTGCTGGTTGTAAAAGCTTATTAGGGTTCGATGGTGCCTTTTTAAAAATAATATTAGGTGGGGCAATTTTATCTGCTGTAGATAAGGATTCAAACAACAAGATGTATCCTATAGCATGGGCAGTAGTAGAGCGTGAAAATGAAGAAACATGGACATGGTTCATAGAAATTCTATTTCAAGAGTTAGGTGTCATTGATGGCTTCGGTTGGGCATTCATTAATGAGCAGCAAAAGGTACACTGATTTAGCTATTCAATTCTTTCAAAATTTTTGTACTATTTTACTGCTATAAATAAACTAATTAAGATGTTTGTTGTTCTGCAGGGTCTTATTAATGCTTTGAAAAAGTTATCTCAAAATGCTGAGCACAAAAATTGTGCCAGGCATATTTATACAAATTGGAAGAAAAAGTTTGGTAGTCCAAAGTACAAGAAGCTCTTTTGGGATGCAGCCAAAAACACATGTGAGTCATAATTTTACTCTGCCCTTAAAGACTTAAAAGATGAATCTGTTGAAGCATATAAGCATTTCTTAGAAAAGAATCCTCATGTCTTTTGTCGGTCATTGATTATTACCTGGGTCAAATCAGACACAATAGATAACAACATTTGTGAGACATTTAATGGATACAGTGTGAAAGCTAGGACAAAGCCATTGATTGAAATGTTGGAAGAAATTAGGTGTCATTTAATGGTGAGAATGACTGAAACTGTGAAGGAGGTTACTAAATCTACGGATGAAATTTGCCCAAGAATAAGGAAAAAATTAGAAAAGATTAAAACATTAGCTAAGCATTACAATGTGGGGCCAGCTGTTGGAATGAAGTATGAAGTGTATTTTTTTAATGAAGGATATGTAGTGGACCTACCTGCCAGGACTTGTAGTTATAGAGGTTAGGAATTATCAGGTTTGCCATGTTGCCATGCCATTTCAGCTATTAAATATCTGAGATAAGACACTGTTTTGTACATTGATGAATTCTACTTTAAAAAGATATGTTTGGCAGTATATCATCATGCATTGTAGCCAATAGATGGCCCAAACAAGTGGCCTATCATAGAGGAGAGTCAAATATTCCCACTTGTCTTTGTGAAGCAACCTAGTAGGCCCAAAATTAAAAGGAAAAAGGGTCATGAGGAAGAGAACAAAAATCCATACAAGCTTCCAAGGACAGGTATAAAAATGAAATGCCAAATTTGTTTTAAGTATGGACACAATAAAAGAACTTGTCAACTTAAGGGCAATGAGGGAAATTCCGATCCTAGTATTCCACTACTAAAGGTAATTTACAATCTTTATTTTTTAATTCAGTTATTGATTAATATACTTTTATGCTACTTACTTTATTTTATGTGAAGGGAAAATGTGGGAGACCTAAAAACCCATGCAAGACTTCCAAGCCTACCAAAGCTCCTAGGAGGGCAACTCCCTCAAATGCACAACTAAGGATCAGAAAGCCTGGATGGCAAGTTGATGAAGCTGTTATAACTGTGTTCAGACAGAGAAATTTGGTAAGTGTATTTTTTTTTCATAACTATACACTTGTGATAATTATATAATATAACCTCTGATGGTAATGTAATATATTTAGTTGTAATGCAGACAAGAGAAGGCTATGGTCTTTGTATTTTCACAGACGTAGGGAATGTGTTTTGTAGAGTAAGTTTGAGAATTAAAAACTGCTTAATATATTTGGTTGTTGATGGTTAAATCTGTTTAACATAGTTGGTTGTTAATGGTTAAATTTGTTTCAATTTATTGGTTGTTGTGTAGGAAAGTGTGTGTAGAGGAACAATAAAAATACGGAATTTAAAAATTTTCATTGCATGCAACATTTGCATCAAACACAAAACACTTTCATGCCCATAGATCATATCACATGCACTCTTACATAGCTAAATATGCATAATGAATAATAAACAATCAACATGTCAACCAAGTCATGCTTTCAAAAATAAGACCTAGTAACTAAGAGATATAGTAACACTTACATAACTCCTTAGTTGGTAGCACGCTCGTTAAGCTTTGGTTGGTGTTGATCTACAAGCTCCAAGCTCCTCAATTGTGAAGCCTCTAGCTTGATACACACGGGTTGGCAAGGAAGACCTCCAAGGATGGTGATGTTCAAGCCACATGCCTCTCATTTGTTGACCTAAAGTGCTTGCAAGAACTTCCACCAAACAAGGATGTGTAGGACAAT